>PVHT021183517.1:4668878-4756175 GCA_004024745.2 Catagonus wagneri
CCCCCCGATCGTTACATCTCAAATTCAGGGACAGAAATCCAGGCACTTTATGAGACTGAAGTTTCCGTCAGCAGAGTCGGTCAGGAGACAGGGACACGTGGTGGAGGAAACCCCACTCGGCCTCGATGCTGGGCGTTTCCGTGCTCGCTTTGCTCTTGCTCACTCGGTGGCCCTGACGGGGTGCGTATTAGCCCCGCTGCTGTCGTCCTCACCTTCTGCCTTCCTTGGCCTTGACAGAGGCGTCTCCCCATCTGGTGAGGCACCAACCTGAGGACTGTGTGTCCTGCCCTTGCTGAGCTGGGCGCTGGGGACAGCTGCAAAGTAGGTGGAAGTGACTGTCCTCCTGGTGTGCTGCTGGCCTGGAGGGAAAGGCAGGGTGGCCGGTGTGGTTCCTCCAGGAGCCTGAACCTTTGCTGGATCTGGACACAGAATAATCAGGCGTTAGGTAGCCTGGAGCAAGGCCTGATGCAAGCAAGACCCCTCCAGGGTATTCGTTGAATAGAAGAGAGAGGAAATGGCAGCCTAAGGAGACCGGAGCCGAGAGCACTATAGGAGGAGGGCAGGAGGGGGCGGGCTGCATGGAGGAAGCAGAGAAGGTACGGGGTTCTGGAGGGCTGAGCCCACGGGGTTTACTGGGGCGGGCGGAGCTGGGGCTCTGTTGGTGTGGACGGATAGGGATGAGTGTGTGTGTGTGGAGGGAAGGGGCGTCCTAGCCCTGCTCTAAGAGGACAGGAAAGCCCTGGTTAAGAGGAGCTTTGTGATTTCTGCGTTTGCTTATTCCACGTCATTCATGGACGTCTGCCTGTCGTGTTCAGGGGCCGGGCGTCTACTAACGTGAATAAAGCGCATCCTGGATTTCTAGGAGTTCGCAGTTTTACAGTGTAAACAGATGCGTAAACAAACAATCACAGTATGGTTTGATAAAGGTGCTGAAATACAGAGGCAGTTGCTGTGGCAACGCCAAGTCACACAGCACCCTGAGCAAGCAAGTAGGTGTGCTTGCTCAGGGGACCCGGCACACCGGAGATGCTGTGAGGACAGGGGCCTCTGTGCGCCTGGGTCAGCTCCTGCCCCAGCGGGCGGCCTTCCACGCAGAAGTCTTAGAGCTGCCCTGGCTGAGCCCAGGGCCTGCGACGTCTCTGGAACCAGCAAGAAAAACCTGTGCTGGGACACGGGGTTCCCCAGAGGGCAGTTCTGCAACCAGACCGCGAGCAGCTTTCCCTGGGTAGACTGGGCCTCACGGAGGGGAGGGCGGCAGGGATGGATAGCAGCTTCCGCACATGGACCCGCTGCTGCCAAGAGCTGAGCTGCTAAATATAGTCGCCGCATCTCCCGAGCTGCTTGGTGAGGAGGGTGTTTCTTGCGTTCATCTGGGCTGGGAGCGGGGGCAGGTACGGGAAGAGCAGAGTCGGTTTCTCCTCCTGTTTGGGGAAGGTTGCCAGGAGAACATCTGCCTTTCATAATCACTGGAAAAGCCCTTGCGGTGAGATCAGCGGGCTCTGAGGGTTTAGATGAGAATGGCAGTGAAGGTGGTGGCGGTCTCTGTGGCAGAACAAAGCCGTCTGTGTGGAGCTTCCGTGGGGCCCTGGCGGTGGGTGAGGGAGGCCTTCGGGGGTTCCGAGTGGCAGGTGACAGGTCCCTCTCTTGCCTCCCGTCGGCATGAAAACCCGCCCATTTCCAGAGGGGCTCACCGCCCAGGTGGGTCTGTGGCTGTGAGTCGCTTTCCCTGAGCCACTTCCTTCCTTTTTCTTCCCACACCAGCCCTGCGAGAGGCATTCCTCTTCCCCCAGCAGGATAGGTGGTCGCGTTCCTGTCCCTTCCTGTCCTCTGGGAGGGCTTTCCGGTGTGATCCTGCCCCTCCCATCCCCCCCGCCAGGCCTTGTCACCTCCGGGAGCAGGTGACAGTCTCCCCTTGACTTCTGCCCGGACTCGCGGGCTCCCAGTCTTATTCTGTGAGCTCCTCCCTCACTGACTCTTGCTCTGGGACAAGTATGAAGTTGCTACTGATTTTGAGCCCCAATTTCAGGGGCTTCTGGTGTGGCGGTAACGGCCTGGGCTCTATACAGCCTGACTGCAAGTTACAAAGCTGGCCTGCTACCTGCTGAGTGGATGCCGGTGCAGTTAAAATTTCCTGTGCACTGCCAGCGTCTTCCTCATTTTGCTTAGAGTGAAAGTCCCTTGACGAGGGGCCCTCCACTGTCTTCCGTGACCCATCTCCGCCGCCCCACGCTGCTCCAGCCACGCTACCTCCTGGCTGCTCTGTGGACACAGGGGGCCTGCATTTCAGGACCTTTGAGCCGGCCCTTCCTTCTGTCCAGGGCTGTCGTCCCTCTTAAGCCACCCGGCTCACTCCCTTTGCTCCTTTAACTGCCACCTTCCCAGGCGCTTACACTGACCACCATTTAAACCAGCCCCCGCCCTCTCTCTTCCCCACAGCCCCTAGCACCTCCTACCTAGCACATCATTTCCTTCCCTGTTAATAGTTTTATTTCCTAATTCCTCTTCCCTCATGACAACATAAGCTTCAGGGGGCAGGGATTTTTAACTCTCTTATTTAATGATGCATTCCCAGCACCCAAAGTTGTGCCTGGCACATAAAAATGAATAGTGTTTGTTGACTGACTAAAACTGGCCAGCAAGTATAGCTTGGATCGCAGCAAGGGAAACACATGATCAAGGAGCACTGATGTTATCGATTCTCAGAAATCTTTTTTTTTTTTTTTTTTTGTCTTTTTGGGGCTGCACCTGTGGCATATGGAGGTTCCCAGCCTAGGGGTCAAATCAGAGCTGTAGCTGCTGGCCTACACCACAGCCAGAGCAACGTGGGATCCAAGCCACATCTGTGACTTACGCCACAGCTCATGGCAATGCCATATCCTTAACCCTCTGAGCGAGTCCAGGGATCGAACCTGCATTCTCATGGATACTGGTCGGATTCGTTAACCACTGAGCCACGAAGGGAACTCCTGATTCTCAGAAATCTTCCTTCTCTGGCTGTAGGGAGGAGACTTGATTCTTAGAAGGTGGTGTCTGAAAAGCTGAATTAGGGATTGTAGATCCCTGAAAAAGTGGGAGCCGGTTTGAGCAGCTCAGTTCCGTAGGAGCTTTGTATGGCTTCTTGCCTTTGGAGAAAGCGTTCTGCGGCTAGACGTGTGCCCAGCGCTGCTCTGAGCCCTCCTCTGGCGGGGCTCTTGCATGTTTCCACATCGCTGCTTAGTAGGAGTGCAGATTGCTGCTGCTTATTTCTTTCGCTCAGTGGGACCAAAGCAGTTTGGAGTTGGAGCATTTATGAGACACGGCTTTAAAACTGTGAGTCAACTAATTACGGTCCAAGGGGGCTGGGAGGGCACCCCAGGGTTGCCTTGGTGATAGCAGTCTGATGTCCGTGTGACAGTTGTGATGAAGGCTGCTGTTATGTTGGTACTTTGAAGAGTCTGTCGGATGGTGAAGGAGTTGAGAGGCAGCGGTTTCCACCTGTTTGTACTGTTGCCTCGTGGAATTTGTTTCATGTTTTATATTTCGTAAGACTCCAAAATAAACATACTCAGAATGGTTATCCAGATTATAGGGTTACGGTGATGACCGGCTTTTACACTTTTTGTATTTTCTTCTTTTGTAGGCCCTGGTGTTCTTTAGTGTCTATAATATCTTTTCAGAGACTCCCTTTTTTCATGAATTCTTCAGATTTCCCTCCTTTAATAACACTGCACTTCTAAAATTTTTATGGTGGCCTGGGACCAGGATGCTTTGCAGGAAGGCAGAGATGGATGAGGAACAGTCCGTTCCCATGAGGAGCTCCTGCTATTTCTGAGCCCACGCAATGATTAGAGCCTCTGCTTTGAAGGCAGTTGGACCTGGACTCAAACACTGATTTCACCAGTTAATGCCTGTATGACCACAGGCAGATACACTCACCTACTTATGTTGATTCAACAAATACGTAGCGCTTTTACTGTGTGCCAGACACTGAGCGCTTAATGCGGGTTAAATGTATTTAGTCCTTATGACAACTCTGTGGGGAGGTGCTGATGTCATCCTCGCGTTTAAAGAAGAGGAAACCGGGACACAGAGAGATTAAGTCGCTTTCCCGGGATCACTGAGGGAGGCAGTAACAAAGCCAGAATTTCAGCCCCAGACACTCTGGCTCTTGACTTCATGCTTTTCATCATGACGCTATCTATGGTTTCTAAGAGTGAGCTTCCTGAATCCAAAAACACGGGAGAACTGATCACAGGCCTGCCTCAGCACAGGGTTGCTGTGAGAATTAAGTGAGAAAACCCATGTAGAACATTTGGCTCAGAGCCTGCCGCGTGGCAAAGGCTCCTGGCAGCTGGTACTGCTGCTGCATCTGGCGGGGAGAGAAGATGGCACACGAGTTACAGTAATGCTCCGTAAGCTGTGCCGAGTGTCCTTACAGAGCGCTGATAGCAGAGATTACTTCCTGTGGGGCACCAGGAAGCCTTGGTGAAGTGGGGGGGCGGGCCTGGCACACCCAGTACTGACTCACCATCTGTTAAACAGGTACGGCCCCATTCGATGGCCCCAGAGGCTGGGGCTCTAATCAGATAAGAAGCCCAGGGCTTGAACAGATGGGAGATGAGACAAAGTGCAGGAAGGTGGCTTTGTTGGGGGTCAGTGGGTGGGACACTTGAGGGAGGAATGAGAGTAAGGGCTGGCCACCACTCCGGGGCCAGGCCGCAGCTAGCCCGGCAGAGCCCACGTCCGGCCTTGTGAATACCTAATTAGCTTTGTATATTGTCTTTTTGTTCCCCGTCTTCAGAAATTTTCTCCCACACCTTCCTTCCAGTGGATTTCTAGAAATACTCTGTTTTTCATGACTCACTGACTGGACACATCCTGTTTGGGGAAGCGTTGCGGGAGGAATTTCTGGCGGTGTGAAGTGCGCTCCTGGCGATGGCTGGTGCGGGCGGGCGACAGCTCTGCTCTTCCGCCCCCCAAAGCCCACCGCCCCCACCCGCCTCAGAGCCATCGCTCCCGTGAGCCGCACCTGTCCGGATGCCGCGGTTCGCCGCCTTGACCCGATGTGTGCCGACTGGAATTTTCCCTCGTTTGTTGTCGGCAGGAATTCCTGTGTGGCTGCAGAGTGACTGCCGATGGAATTAGTCAGATTAGAGGTGGGGCCCGGAGCTTTGAGCCTGACTGGGTTGGATGACCTTTTGAACCCAGCGGACGGCCTGACTTCGTGTGCAGCAGGGTGGCCGGGAAGGACTGTGGGCCGGCCGCCCCCGGCAGAGCCGCCGTCCGAGCGTGGGTCAGAGAGGTGGGGAAGTGGCCGAGGCCGCTCAGGACACGTGGCCCATACGGCATGGCACACTGGCCTTGCCTTGGACGGTCTGATTTTACCGTGAATCACTGTGATTTCAGTTTTTAGGATGGGCCTTCCCCGTCCTAACAGAGGCTGGGTGTTTTAAACCCTCCTGCAGTGGCCCTCTGTCGTACGGCCCGAGGCCTTTTGGCAGGCCGATTGGAAAGCTTGATACTTTAGGCGGTGGGATATTAGAAAAGCAGGAGCAGACAAACTTGAGCCGTGGGGAGGGCGGGCCCGGGGAGGCTGGCCGGGTTTAGACCGGGGAGCGGGTGCTGGCATAGCAGGGGCTGGCTCCTGGGGTGCGGCGTTGGGCCCAGTGGCAGAATGATGGGAACGTTTAGAAAACAAGTCAGCCTGTTTGGGCAGAGACTCTTAACCCTGAGGTGGCTGAGGTGGTGGTACCCAGAGGACTTTGCTGGAGGATGAGGCCTTGCTGCCCTCCCTGGACTGTGAGGGCAGTTGGGTTAGACCAGAACAGAGCGGCTCGCCTGGGGGGTTTTGCCCCATAGGGGACTTTGGGCAAGTCCAGAGGTTCTGGGTTGCTCCAGTCCGGGGCCTGCCGTGGGTGAAGGCAGGGGTGCTGCTGACCATCCAGCGGGCACAGGGCAGCCCAGATGCCACCAGTGCTGCGCCGAGAGCCCTTGGGCTAAAAGGTCGTCAGATGCCCGAGGCGAGGGGTGAAGGAGCGTCCTGTACCCTAGCTGCTCTTGGCTCTGTTTCTCTGGTGAAAAGAGGGAGGGTCTCAGAGCGCCTGAGTCTCTTCCTCATTTTGGACAGGATGAAGATGACTTAGAAATTCCCATAAGCTGAGGCTTAGTCAGGTGCTGTGAGGTGAAGATGCTGGTTTTAAGGCGTCTGGATATATTAAGGCAGTTCGGACCTTCAAAGAGTTGCATTAAAATGCTGATCCTCTTAAACCTCTGACGTGTTCTCATCTCTGCCTGTATTATTTTTTCTGCCCTTTAACCTTGCCTGTGCAGAATGCCAGATGACCTCTCCTAGGGTATATTTTGATACCTTACTTTTATGATATGGAAATTAATAAAATTAAAGCTGCCTTACTACTGACATAAAGAGCTTGAATTTAATTTACTTTTATAATGATCTGCATTTTAAAAAATCTTAATTCAGTATCTATAAAAATAGGAAGACTTCCACTTGAGAGGTAAAGGGAATTTTAAAGGTATAAAAATATGAAGAATAAAAAATATGAAAAGGCAGCCTATTACCCCATTGTTGTGAAAAGGCAGCCTTGTTGTGTGTGTGTATGAGAGACACACAGTGTTGTGTGTGTGTATGAGAGATACACGGTGCAGTTTACTTTTCCTTTTTTTTTTTTTTTAATGCCCTGCCTTTAAAATTTGGAACTGTGGTTTATTTCCAGCACCATTAAAATCCTTTTTTCTCTTGGCTTTTCTTTCTCTTTCTCCTTTCCTGTGTCCAATAAAAGGCGTTTATTTGCTTCTGAGAATGTGTTGACTTCTAGTTTATCCCTTCAAGTTGTGCCTTAAGCAGAAGAGCTTAGCCTTTATCCTGTTTGGGGAGCCGTGGAAGGCTTTTGAGCAAAAGGACAGGGACGGGGCAAGGTCTGAGTCAGAACGATCCCTCTGGGGCTGGAAGCGGGGAGACAGGCAGACGGAGCCGGGAGAGGTTCAGAGATGAGAGGTTGAGGTCGGAGCCTGGTCAGGAGCTGGGGGATGGAGGGGAGGGACAAGTCTCAGTGCCCTTGGCTGTGGCGCCTGAGGAAGGGGTGGGAGCCCAGGAAAACACCCAAGTTTCTGGCTTGCGTGAGTAGAAGCGTAAAAAAAGGCGGGAAATCCCTGTTTTTGTGTGTGCTGCGGTTGTTAATGTTGCTTTCTGGCTTTTGCTTTTCAAAAGTAAGTGAGAATGGAGAGGTTTTAACCATGCTTCAGATCTTGAGGCTGGATTGAGACCTTTCTCTCTTACATTGCAGATTTTATTTTATTTTTTGCTTTTCAGGGCCGCACCTGTGGCGTATGGAAGTTCCCAGGCTAGGGGCTGAATCCGAGCTACAGCTGCCGGCTTACACCACAGCCACAGCAACACCAGGTCCGAGCCACCTCTGTACCCACACCACAGCTCACAGCCGCACCAGATCCTTAACCCACTGAGCGAGGCCAGGGATCAAGCCTGCATCCTTGTGGATACTAGTTGGGTCTGTTTTCCTCTGCGCCACAACAGGAACTCGCCATTGTGGATTTTAGATAACAGTGCACTTGATGTCTTTGCAAAGTTTAGGATGATTCTCCTTCCGTCTGCGGTCTAGGAAGTATCTGGTCTGGCAGCTGTGTGATCGAACAGCTGTGTTCTGAGCCACCAGGAACGATGGGGACGCATCTTGCTCCCCTGGTAAAAAGCACGGGGCACACAGTAGGTTCTCAGTATTCTGCCTTTGATTTTGGGGGGTGGTTGTCCCGAGAAAAACCAGTGGGCAGTCAGGTAGAGTTTGAAGATAGTCTTAAAAGCCTGGTCCGAAATACAAGTGGCAGCGAAGGCAGAGGCTGAGTGGTGCCCTGGGTCTGCCGTGTGGGCCCAAGGGTGCGGCTCTGTGGGCACATGTGTCTTGGGTCGGGGAGTTGTGTGTGTGGTCTGTGGTTTTCCCTCGTCCACACCTGGAGGTGGTGACCGGGTGCCCTTGCCTCGGATTCGGGGTTTGCATCCAGATTCCAGCACGTGACGGTGTCGCTGCGGGACCGGTTACGTAGTGATCTTGCATTTGCTCTAGTTCTTCGCTGCATGTAAACTACAGCTTCACTTTACACGGTGCCGTTTTGTATCTGTTCCGTTTTTACAAAACCTCATTTTCTTCTGGGCTTTGATAGAAACGTCTGTGTTCTCTTGGGCAGGTCACTCCTTCTTTTCGGAGCCTCTGTTTCCTTAGCTGTGGTATGGGAGAGCCAGATGGGGGTCCCCTGGAGACCTGAGCAGTTGGGCTCTGACAGTCCAGGTCTTCGTAACATGTGTCCCCAGCACAGCCTCGCTGGCTGCAGCCATTCTCCTTAGAAAGCTGTGTCCCTGCGGGCTGTGCAGAACCCTGATGCCTTTGACCTCATGCGGAAGTTGTCTTATCCCTGCACTACTGACGTCGTCCTCAAGGGCCTTTTCTGATTTATTAGTCAGAGGTCCCCCCTCGAGATGGGGAAACTGCAGCGCCTGAAGCGTTTCGGGTTCTCTGAGTGCAGTGCTGTGTTTGTGTGGGGAGGGAGTGGCCCAGGTTTCCTGTTGTGGTCAGCTTTATTGTGGCGTGATTTACGTAGAATAACATTCCCTGGGTTTAAGGGTGCCATTCGAGGATGAGCTCTGACAAGGAGACAGTCGTGCAGTCAGCATCGTAATAATGATGTGAAACACCTGTCACCCCAAAGTTTCCTCCTGCTTTAAACCAGCTAGTTGGTGGTTCTAGTTGCTTTTTGGTAGATTCCTTCGGATTTCGTGTATGAAAGATTGTTCCATCCGTGAATAACAAGTTTTACCTCCCTCTTCCTGTCTGCCTTATTTACACTTCTTGCTTCACTGCGCCCTTAGGTGCTCTGGTACAATGCCAGGTGGTCGGTCCTGGGGGAGCGGGCATCCTTGCCTCGTTCCTGATCTTAAGGGGAAGGCATTCAGTCTTTCACTCTCAAATATGACATAGCTGTAGGTGTCTTCTGTAAGCCCTGTATCAGCTTCTCTTCCATTTCTAGTTTGCTGAGAATTTTCCTACATGAATGGGTGTTTAATTTTGTCAGATGCTTTTTCTGCATCAGTTGAAATGACCATATGGGTTTCCATTTTTAGCCTGTTGATGTGGCGAGTTGCATCACAGTTTTAATGCTGCGGCTACCCTGTGGTAGGGAAGCCTTATGTCTAGCGTAAGCCCAGATCTTACATCATCATATTGGAGTTTGAGGTTTAGCTGCCCTTCCTTTTTTCCTTTTTTTCTTTTTCATTAATGCCTATTACATGATATTGACTCTAATTCTCTGGCTATATAGTAGGACTTTGTTATCTGTCTATTTTATATATGGTGGTTTGTATCTGCTAATCCCAAACTCCTAATTTATCTCTTCTTCCACTCCCTTTCCCCTTTGGTAGACCTAAGTCTGTGAGTCTGTTTCTGTCTTGTAAGTAAGTTCATTTGTATTATATTTTAGATTCCATGTGTAAGTGATATCATATGATATTTGTTTTTCTCTGAGTTCACTTAGTATAATAATCTCTAGATCCATTCATGTTGCTGAAAATCACATTATTTCATCCTTTTTATGGCTGAGTAGTATTCGTGTGTGTGTGTGTGTGTGTGTGTGTGTGTGTGTGTGTGTATGTGTACACACCTCATCTTCTTTATCCATTCATCTGTCGTGGACATTTAGGTTGCTTCCATGTCTTGGCTATTGTAAATAGTGCCGCTGTGAACACTGGGGTGTGTGTATCTTTTTCAAATTAGAGTTTTCTCCACATGTATGCCCAGGAGTGGGATCGTTGGATCATATAGTATTTCTGTTTTTGGCTTTTTAAGGGACCTCCATACTGTTCTCCATAGTGCCTGCACCATTTTACATTCCCACCAACAGTGTAGGAGGGTTCCCTTTTCTCCATACCCTCTCCCAAATGCACGTCGTAATTGTGTAGTACATTCAGAGTTATTGACAGCAGTTATTCTTCATAAACAGTAACTCCTGTGGGATTTGATCTGTGTAAGTATAACTGTTAACCTTTTTACTATTTCATTGTGTTTTGCGTAGCGCAAAGCCCTGTGCGTATGGAAAAAAATGACAAGCCTTTGCATAAACTTTATTCTATGCCAGACACTAGTCTAATATGACCTCTTAACTCTCATGACCACGCAAGGGCATAGGTATTACATCCTTCATTTTACAGATGAGGAAACTGAGGTCTTGCTTCTTGGAAGGTAAGAGAAGTAAATTCCATCCCACCTGATGTTACCTGAGTAACATTTATTTATATGCCAACGATTTCAACCTATTGAAATGGTGTAAAGGTTTTAAATAGGCAGCGTCCTCATTTTTTACTGATGGAGAGGTTTGAGAATGTTCCCAAGGCCACATGGCTGATGTGAAGCAGGGTTAGATTTGAATCCAGGTCTTTCGTTTCCAGGTTGAGTTCTTTTCTCTGTAGTCAGACTGCTATAGGGGTGGTTTGTGGAAAGGAATTAAGAAGAAAAAACCTAGACTTATTTCCTAGGGCAGTGTAGATAAGATTTTCGTAGTTCATCTTTACAGGCCTGTCTGAATATCAGTGTGAGTATAAGAATACATTCCCAGGCGTTCCCGTTTTGGCTCAGCAGAAAAGAACCCGACTAGTATCCATGAGGATGCAGGTTCGATCCCTGGCCTCGGTCGGTAGGTTAACGATTTAGAGTTGCTGTAAGCCGTGATGTAGGTCACAGATATGGCTCAGATCCCGTGTGGCTGTGGCACAGGCCAGCACCTGTAGCTCCAATTCGACCCTTAACTTGGGAACTTCCATATGCCACAGGTGCATCCCTAAAAAGAAAAAAAAAAAGAAAGCGAATATATTCCCAAACTAAATATTATTAGCTCACATATTTATTTCATGAACAGCAGTCTTCTTTCTTAATTTAAAGTGTGTCTAGGGAGATATTTTGTCAGTATTAAGCAGTGGTGTCGATGTTGTAGAGATTGGGTTGAATCATTCTGCCTATAAAACGTTAATTCTGTATTTGTGTAATCAGTTTCAGTGAAAGGTTTTCTGGTAAGCTATTGCCTGTTGCCACTGTATGCTAAGCTATGGTGTGATTATGAGTTCCTTATACATAGTTGGGGTTGTGTGTGTGTGTGTGTGTGTGTGTGTGTGTGTATAGAAATGAAAGTGATTTAAGTAAATGCTCATGAAGGAAAGGCCTGAGCAGCCTAGCTTAGACTTGATGATTCCGGCTTTCTGCAGAAGTAAACTGCTTGTCGTGCCCGATGACATGATGGTGCTTGTGTGTGTCTGTGTTGTGCCAGCACCAAGTGAACACCTGCTGTGGAGCAGAAGGTCAGGGTTCCAAAGTCAACTTTTCCCTCTTATCGGGAGTGTGGCCCGGAGCAGGTCGACTTTGCTTCCCACTCTGCAGGTTGTCGGGAGGATCAGAAGCAAGATTCATGTTAAATGCCTCCTCCAGGACGCAGCCCATGGTCGGGGTGCAGGACGAGGTGGTGACAATAATTGTATTGCTATTAGAGATTCCAGCACTGGTCCAGTGCTGCCTGGTGGAGAGGACGTTTCTAGATGTTTTGGTGACTGTGGCGTGGAGCCCCACCTTTGATTCCTTGATAGTCAGGTCTGAAAACTAGTACGTAGAGGAGGCGGTTAGTTAAGTTTAGTGAACGGACAGGAGGGCGGTGTTCCAGGGCAGGGAAGGAGCTCTGGATCGGCGCCAGGAGACCTGGTTTGGGGAGGGGGGACCTTGGCCCTGCCCTGATAATCAGCTTGACCTTGGAGAACTCTTTACCTTAGCGAGTGAAGCACTGGATGGGACTCTGTCACACCTCTTCCGATCTGTCCTCCTACACGGTTAGCGTGGGCAGATTTCACCACTTTTGATGTGCGTGTATCTTTTCGGTAACCCGGATACCGCCAGTCTGGTGAGCTGTGTGAAACTTTTCATCCTTCAGCCCGTGTGAGGTTTCATCCTGGGTCCAGAATTTTTTGAAAACCCGAAATGCCTTCAGGTTGTTAATCTTCCGTACAATATGCCTTTCTCGCTCTTCTGCCCATCATGCTCTTGATCCCTGCCTTGACCTCCCCATCACTCGGCCACGCCCCGTGTGGGACCTGCTGGCCATGGGAAGCTGATGGCTTCCCCACAAGCCTGCGTGGGGTGTGTGCAGAACCGACAGCCAGCCGGTGGTGTTTTTAATTGAGCAGGAGGATCTGTCTGCTGGCGGGTTGTCCATGAGTTTCGATGTACAGGCGGCCTGGATCTGGTATTGAGGAGGCGGCGGCCGGAGACCTGGAGGAGGCCCACCTCTCTGCTCCTCACTTAGGGCGACACACTTACTTCCCTTTGCCAGAGGGGCGCCACCTCGGAACACTGCCCGGGCACCGGAGGCTCCCGGCGGGGCGTCTCAGACGGTCCGCTGTCCTCATCTGCACCAGGTGATGGCCTAGCGGTTTGCCTGCCTGGTAGGGTACCGGCCTTGTTAGCTCATGTGCTGCTTCCTGACCGTAGTCGAGCTTTTTGATTTGAGGGCTTCTGTGGGCTTGCTGGCTGCCTCCGTTAGAGGGATTTTTTAGGGAGTGGAAACCAGTGGAAGGAACATGGTCACAGCACCTCTGCCGCTTACTGGCTTGTGTGTCTCAGTCTGGTCCTCGACTTCCTCATTCTGAGATTTGCGAATGATACTGAGTCACTGTTTATTTATTCTTTTCAGACTGCACTTGGCAGCACCTGGAAGTTCCCAGACCAGGGGCTGAGTCCGAGCCGCCGCTGGAGCCTACTCCACAGCTGCAGTGACTGACACCAGATCCTTCTTCTTTTTTTCTTTTTACGACGGCAGCTGCAGCATATGGAAGTTCCTGCGATAGAGGTGGAATCAGAGCTTCACCTGAGGCCTACACCACGGCTTATGGCAACGCCGGATCCTTAACCCAGTGATTGAGGCCAGGGGTCCTCACAGAGACAACTTCGGGTTCTTAACCCACTGAGCCGCAGTGGGGACTTTAATATCAAACCCTTTAACCCACTGCACTGGCTGAGGATCGAATCCGTGCCTCTGCAGTGACCTGAGCCACTGTACTTGGTGTCATAACCCACTGCACTATGGCAGGAACTCCCTAAAGTACTAGTTAGATGAAACCGTGTTCAGAGAGCACTTGGGCCACTGCCAGACACAGAGCAGGTGTTCAGGGGAGGGGTGCTGTTACCGTGACAGCTTTGCACATGCTAGCCTCTCCCATCCTTACCCAGTGGCTCTCCTCCTAACTCTCCATTTCATGTCTCTTAGGTGTAAGATCAGGCGCCAAACTCGGCTGACCCGGGAAGCTGTCACTCTCTGGCCCCGTCCCCCACTCCTGTCTGCACACACACACCCTAACGACCTTTTTATGACGTGCCCCCCCAGCTCTTAGGCATAATTATGCCCCACTTGTCTAGAGGTCAGATACTTAGCTACCCCTGCCATCTGGAACGTCTCAGAACCGGAAGTCGACAGAAGAGGCCTCAGCTCGGCTGCCCTAGAGGTGGCCGCAGTTCTGCCTCAGCGCCGACCATCCAGCGTGTTACAGGCGAGGCAGTCTCTGGTGCTTCCAGGGACCCTGAGAATAGAGGCAGAATTGCACTCGCTTCTCTGTTTAAGAAAACAGGACAATATGAAACTGGTTTCTGTGGGATTTCCAAGCAAGATGGTTTTTAAAAAAAATATCCTTTGGTATTTTGGTGTCATTCCCCACCCCACCCCCAGATCATCAATTTATGGAGAACTCTTAATTTTTCAGGCCTGAGGAAAATGTTAGCCCGTGGGCTGTGGGGTCACGGTCCAGGCTGTGAGTTTGTTGATTTCTGCCACTGGCTTGCCAGGTGACCCAGTGAGAGTTAATTCTGTGAGCCTCCATTCCTCCTGTAAAACAGTGATGATGCCCCCAGCTCAGAGGGTCCTGGGAGAATCCGGGAGCCTGACTGGAAGGCCTCAGATACAGGCACTCGGGGGTGTGGGAATCTGCTCTCTTTCACTGCTGTTCACTCTGTTTCTAGCAGTAACACCCCTTGTGTCCTCCAGTCACTTGGGAAGTGTTCTTGGACCATTTGACGTGTAGGTTGTGTATTTCAGTTAGATTATAGGTTTTTTTATGGTCAGCGGCCCTGTTTTAACCATGGGTTTTAGTATCTCCGCTGGGGTGGTCACTGCTGCTGTTGTCCGCTCTGCCAGGGGCTCAGTGTTGGCATTGAGTGAGGCTGGCCCTTGCGTTCATCTGTCACTGAGAATTTTCCTGTCCCCAAATCCAGAAGATAAAGTTTATGATAAATGATGTCGTCTGTTGACTTTTGTCATTTCCCTGCCCCACGTGCATGGAAGCTTAGACTCCTAGAATTTAGGTCTAGAGGACATTTCCCTGTGGCATTCCTGTGGCCAACTGCCCTTCTGTGATGCAAGGGCCGAGAGGCTGCCGCTTGGCCAAGGCCACACAGCCAGTTAGTGGTGGAGCCAGGCTGGCCTTGGGCATCTGTAACCCAGGTTTCTCCGCTCTTTATAGCCGGTGGGCCTAATGCTTTGTTCTTCTGCTGTGAGGCTTTAGTCTCAAAATTCTGCCCCAAAGGACCTTAACCGTGGGGTGAACTTGACCTGACCTTGGTTTGTACACCAGGCTCTGTGGCTTAACCCTGCCCCTTAACCCTCTCTCTGTCTGCCCCCTCTGCCCTCGTGTCTCCAAAGTGGGTGGCAGAGCTTTTCTTGGATAGCAATTTTCATTTCTGTGATGATTGTGGTGTCTAAAGGGTTTGTTGCTTATAAACTTGAACCAGTGTGAGAGAAAGAATGTGTATGAGCGTCCTCTGGAGGGGCCTTGCTGATGTCATACAGAGAATTCCTAGGAAGGAGGTGACAGGTGTCATGTGGAGCACACATGGGCCTTCACAGGGTGGAGCAGCACGAGGGGCGCTGGGGGGCTCTGAAAGCGGACACCGTGTGAGGCGGGAGCCGGACCCTGCGCGATGCAGGCTGGCGTCCTGGCGCTCGGGGACGCTCGGGTGGGACCCCTGTTCCCACGCTGGCCGAGTGGGGTTGGCTGCGCTGCGCCGGCAGAGGAGGGCAGCACCTCCCGGGGGCCCTGGTCAGAGAGGGGTAGCCCTCCCTGGAAGCGACTCTGCCAACCTCTGGGTTTGTTTGGGCTGGTTCTTCGCAGGGTCTGTGAAAGGACTGCAGGCACGTCAAGTTGTGCGGCGTGGTGGAGGGGGCAGGAGTTAGAGTCACGTCCAGGTTTACAGCTTACGTCTCTTCCCATCTATACTGCTTCTCTCTCTCTCTCTCTCTCTCTTTTTTTTTTTCCTTTTTCTTTTTAAGGCTACTCTCTTGGCATACAGAGGTTCCCAGGCTAGGGGTCTAATCAGAGCTGCAGCTACCGGCCTACACCACAGCCACAGCAACGTCAGATCCGAGCTACATCTGCAACCTACATACACTGCAGCTCCTAGCAATGCCGGATCCTTAACCCACCGAGCGAGGCCAGGGATTGAACCTGCAACATCATGGTTCCTAGTCGCTGTGCCACGATGGGAACTCCACGTACTGTTTCTCTTACTTGGGAAATTGACTTCCTCTCTTGAGCCTCAGTTTCACCATCTGTAAAATGAGGAAAATAATACGTTCCCTAACTGCCTCCTGGGGTTGTTATGAGGCTGAAATGGTACACTTGATCTCCATCATCCTTATCATTTTTAGCATCTTGCCTGACACAGAGTGGGCGTTGAAGGTTTGCTGACTAGCACTCTGTAATCTGTAAAGTGTGCTGCACGCCTGGTAATTGTTTCTGACAATTCAAGGGGTGGTGTTTGCCCACTGACTTTATGCTGGGCACGGGGGGTGAACAAGTGCAAAGCAGGCTCATTGCACCATCCTTTCTAGAACCCTGGGGTTCTGGCAACGCCCAGTGTCATGCACAGCTCTGGGAATATCAAACCCGGGGTCCCGTGTGGCCATCAAGGCCTTGGTCTTAGGCTCATAACGAGCTCTGGAATGCCTAAAGCGGTTTCCCATGCCGCAGTTGGTATTGAAGGATGTGGGCACATTGCCTGGCCCCCAGGGAGAGTATAGTTTGGTGGCGTTTTGTTTAAACTAGTCCACAAATAGCCGTCGAGACATGGTTGCCAGCCGTAAGCGCCTAAGAGAGGAGCAGGAGTGGGCTGTGGCCTCAGGAATCTACAAATCAGAGACCGGGTGGAGGGGCTGCTCTCAGCCTCTGAGATGTTGCATCTCTTCCTGTTAATCTGGTAATCTGGCTCAAGGTAAACAAAAGATTCAGACAATAACTGCTGGAGGGGAAAGGGCAACGGGGATGAGATCAGATGCGGCCGTTGGGCCGTCTGCGAGCAGGGCACGGAGCTCAACATCGTGGGGACAGAAGTAGCTAAGACACGGCCTCACCCTCAAGGAACCAGGCTTCTAGTGGGGAGGCCAGTTGCTCGCCCGTGAGCAGCAGCAGGGCGGGTGAGAGGAGGTTTTCTCAGAGAGGTGGGGCCAGGGGGACTGGTCCGTGCCCCATGCCCTCTGCCCTCCCCACGTTCCCCGGAAGAGGAGTGGGGGGCTAGGGAGGCTCAGAAACAGTGAGTCATCCGGCAGGAACAGGGTGTGTGGTTGAGCGGGGCATCGTGGAGACAGAGACAGAAGGAGGACGGCCGTCAGCTCAGCGCGTGGGGAGCCTGATTGTCGCGTTACCGGGCTTTATTCTGTGAACGGGTGTGGGCCCTCGGGCTCTGTCCTCGCGGTGGTGCTGAAGGCTGGGGGGTGGGGGCGCTCACAGGGCGTGGAGAGGTCGAGGGGGTGGCAGGAAACCATTAATCCCAGTGTCCACCAAGCGGGTTCTGTCCCTTTAGTGACTGAGGTCCGTCTTGCACGGACCTCACCTGATTTCTTCCTTTTCCTCCATCCCAGCTGGTGAGTGATGGGACTCAGTGACCTGTGGGAGGAGGCGAAGGAAGCGTGGGGACAAACCTTGTTGACTTCGTAGGGACGGGCCTCTTCCCCGGGGACCTCAGTGCTGTGATGGGGGCGGCGCGGGGGGCTGGGAGGAAATCGGGGTGGAAGACTGAGCGCCTGCCGAGTGGGGCGGGGAGGAGGGAAGGCTGTCTGGGAGTAAACAGGACCATGGACAGGCCTAGGGTGAGTTGAGGGACTTTAGGGACAGGAAGTGTGTGACAGCATCTCTCGTTTTTTTCCTTAAAATTTTTTTTTTCCAAAATTAACGTGTATTCTTGAGTTTCTTCCATAAGTTTTTTGTGATGAGCCAGACTGTACGCTTGGGCTGTACTGACAGGGAGGCGTTTGAGTGCGGCCTGCAGTGCACGCCCTCCAGGTGAGGCCAGAAGGACAGCCACCACAGGTCAGGACAGCCGGTAACGCCCACCGCGTAGAGCGGCAGGTGTCGCTGGGCGAACAGGCAGTGGGCAGGTGGGCAGGTGGGCAGACAGATGCCTGTGGCCATGATGTTGGCAAATGCTTTCGAGTTTAGGTAATTAGGAACCAGCAGATCTAGAGAAATTTATCTTAAAGGCCTTTGGAAGGTACTAGAAAAATTCAGGCCTCGTGCAGCCCTGCCCCAGCTACGCTGACCTTCCGTGGTTCGCTCCGAGGACCCTGTGCCTCCTGGCGCAGTCTGTCCTCAGATGTACCCTGCGCTTAATAGTGTCCCGAGAGTGAAAGAACAGTCACGAGGGGGAGGCTGAACTGCTAGACTTGAATTTTCTCTCAGGTTAAGAGAAAGAGAACAGCCATTTGAAAGACAGAAAGAAATGGGATGGGATGGAAAGTCAGGAAAGAAACATAAGTCATGTGTTTCTGTTTTAATTTTAAAAATCAGCTTAATTGAGGTATAATCTACATAGAGTAAAATGTACCGGTTTTAAGGGCACAATTCAGTGGCAGCCGCAAGGTAGGAGTTCCATCGCCAGAGCCCCCTGAGGTCCCTGCAGCGTCACTCATCTACTTTCTGTCACGACAGTTTTGTCTTTGGTAGAATTTCACGTATTTTTGAAAACAAACATGGACTCATACGGCATGTCACCTTCTCTAGTGCCTGGCGTCCGTTGCGGTCTCTGTAATCTCAGATCGCTGCTTTTTCTTGCTGAGTAACATTCTGTTGAATGCACCACAATTTGATGATCAGTTTGAGTTCTTTCTGGTTTGGAGCTGTTACGAGTAAAACTGTTAGGAACATCCGAATACAAGTCTATGTCGGCATATCTTTTATTTATTCTTTTCAGGTAAATACCTAGAAGTGGGCTTCCTGGGTCGTATGCTGAGTGTATGTTTAACCTTGGAAGATGCTGGCATACTATTTTCTAAAGTGTGGCACCATTTGTCATTTTCACTGGCAGCGTTTTAGGGTTTCAGTTCCTCTACATCCATTTTAGCCACTTCAGCACGTGTGTCATGGAATCTCCCTGAGGTTTTAATTTCTGTTTCTCTGATAAGCATGTTCAGCATCTTTTCGCGTCCCTATTGGCCATCCATCGTGTAACTTCTTTGATCTTTGTGTCTGAAGTTGCACCGTGTGAGACCTTCTCACATCCTGAAACAGACCGGGAGGGCAGGAATTCTGATAATGAGCGCGGATGGTTCTTACCGGAAGGACTGCCCAAGAGCTTGTAAGTGACGGTCCTTTGAGACAAGATTCCAGAAGATCTACTCGGTGGAATAATATTGCAGGTATTCCTGGGAGCTGGGGAAGATCATTATTACAGAAAAAATTTAAAGAATTGATAACCTGGGAGTTCCCCTTGTGACCCAGCAGGTTACAAACCCTGCTAGTATCCATGAGGATGCAGGTTCCATCCTTGGTCCTGCTCAGTGGGTTAAGGATCTGGCATTGCCGTGAGCTGCGGTGTGGGTCACAGATGTGGCTCGGATCTGGCATTGCTGTGGTTGCAGCATATACCTGCAGCTGTAGCCCTGACTTGACCCCTAGCCTGGGAACTTCCATATGCTGCAGATATGGCCCTAAAAAAGCAAATAGAAAAAGAAATTTATAGCTTGCAATTCACTGTGAAAAATTCTCCTATAGTTTTTTGTTTGGGGATTTTTGGGCGGCATACCCATAGCATATGAAAGTTCCCCAGGCCAGGGATTGAATCTGAGCCGCAGATGAAACCTGTGCCGCAGTTGTGGCAATGCCAGATCCTTAACCTGCTGCGCCACAGTGGGAGTTCCTCCTATGGAGTTTTAAAGAGGTGGCCTTGCATCATCCTGTTATGAGGATGGTTTATTTGATGTCACTGAGCACAGGGTAAGGCAGTAGTGCTCTGGTTTGTGTGTCCATGGTCATGGATGGTTCTAGGTGGTGCCCTTAGAACTAACGGGGTTCACCCCCTCCCGGTGTTCAGAGATGGTGGGACTTGCCCAGGATTGTGAAGGGAACTAGGGGCAGGACAGATGCGGGGACCCTGAAGTTCTCCAGAGGTTCTTTAGGGCTCTTCATAGTCTCGAGACTGGTTTTATCTTTAATATTTACAGTTGTTGGAAAGTTTTTTTTTTTTTTTTTTGTCTTTTTGCCTTTATGTAGAGCCGCACCCGCGGCATATGGAGATTCCCAGGCTAGGGGTCTAACAGGAGCTGTAGCCGCCGGCCTTCGCCACAGCAACGTGGGATCCCAGCCGCGCCTGCAACCAATACCACGGCTCACGGCAACGCCGGATCCTTAACCTGCTGAGGGAGGCCAGGGATCGAACCCGCAACCTCACGGTTCTTAGTTGGATTTGTTAACCACTGAGCCACGAAGGGAACTCCCTGTTGGAAAGTTTTCAAAAGCCAAGATTTACACTCCAAGGTTTGCATCTCCTAGCAGTGAGGTGCTTGCTATACCTGGAGCATTTCAAACTCTGGATGAGAATGAGCTGAGGGGTGCACACTCACTGATTTGTCTGGGTGCCCCTTGGTAGGGAACATGGCAGGTGTTTGTGCTTACAGCCTGGCGTTGCCCAGGGACGTAGCTCTGCAGCGAGAGGGTTTAGATGAAGCAACGCGTGTGCCCCTGGATTCGTGGAGTGACCATGGCAGTCTGCAGCCTTCCTAATCAGCGGCACATTTCACGGGTCAGACAGGTGCCCAGAGATGGGGCAGGAGGAGAGCTATCCTAGAGTCAGCGTCTCCTGCGGCACAGTTCATTCATTTACGCAGTATTATGGCGTGTCAGCTATGTGCTAAGCGCAGCTCTGGGGGGATCACACAGAAGAAAATAGCAGGGCAGCGTGAGCACCTAGATGTTGAAGGCTGGTGTTTTGCCTTTGTGTGCGTGTGTGTGTTTGTGTGTGTGTGTGTGCGCGCGTGTGCTCCTACACCTGGGCCACCTTCACTTAAATGTCAAGCAAAGCAGCAGCCAGTTGTACAAGAAGAAGTTAGTGTCCCGTGCTTGATGCTGAGGTAATGTTGACACAGGCTTAGTGTCACCACAAGTCTTAGGCGCTTGTTGTCTGACGCATTTGAGATGAGGATGGCAAGAAGCTATCAGATGTTGTCAGCGGTAGAGAGTTGAAAGAGATTCCTTCCTATTTCCAAGCTTTTGAATTAGTTTAAATAAATAACATCTTGGGCTGCTTTTTAAAAACAGCGTCTGTGACCACCTGTTTCTATTTATATGTGCTACTCAGAGTTTTCTCCACCTTAAAACTAAAAAATCACGGAAGGGCAAGTACAGGCCACTGGCATCCACGTGGCTGATTTCAGATGAATGAACGCAGCCTCATGAGTTTCAATGACCATCCTGTTTATAGGATGTGATAGTATATATTTGATCAATTTGTATTCTAGTAAGATACCTTTAAAACCCACTGTTTAAGACGACCGACCGAGGGAGTTCCCGTTGTGGCACGGCAGTAACAAACACAACTAGTATCCATGAGGACTCAGGTTCGGTCCCTGGCCTCGCTTAGTTGGACGGGGATCCGGCATTGCCGTGAGCTGTGGTGTAGGACACAGATGTGGCTCAGATCCTGCGTTGCTGTGGCTGTAATGTTGGCTGGCAGCTGTAGCGCCAGTTTGACCCTTAGCCTGGGAACCTCCATATGCTGTGGGTGTGGCCCTAAAAAAAAAAAAAAGTTTGGATGAGTGGGGCACAGTGTGACTGTCCCCCGAGCTTGCCCTGCCCTGCCCTGCCCGCTTGACTTTGACCTCCCTGCAGGGCTCCTCACCCTCTAGCCACCCAGCACTTTCCCAGGATGTGACTGTGTTTACCTCTCGCAGGAGACCTCTCCCTGACGGCCGCCCGTGTTGTCGGGTATAAAAGAGAGGAGATGAGTGTGGCTGCATTCATTCCACGTTCTCGGGGCATTTACAGGTGTCATATGCTGTGCCCGGGCCCTGAAGGAGCTGCTTGCTGGTCCTGCTTTGTCCCCTGGGCTTGGCTTTCTCAGAAAGCTCAGGCTTTCAAAGCAGGGACTGTGTCACAAACAGCGGCGTGAGCCAAGTCGCACGTGAGCGAAATGGCTGCCTAAGAAGCGTTACAGAACAACCACCGGTTTTTAGAAAAAAATCTTCCCCAAAGGAAAATAGCTTTATCTTCTTGGTTTGCTGTTTCTTGACTTTTTAACAGTTGTTTCCCTTGAACAGACAAAGGAAAGAGCACATGATGTCAGAAAGAACAGCAGGCTAAGATAACAGACAAGTATTTTTTGGAACTGAACAGGAAATTACAAGGGTGACTTAGTTTTATCCTCACCTCTGCCGGCCTTGGGAAAATCACCTCCCTTAGTCTCTGCTTTGTTGTGATAATATTCCCAGCATTTGGAACCAGCAGCTGTTCCTGTGTACAAGCACTTTGTGTTGACAGTGTGAGCGATTCGTTGCTACTGCTGGTGTTCCCGTATTGGTACCTTGACCTTCCCCTGGGTTGTACTGACATACAACTTTATATTTGTTCCGATTTTGGGAAGTCCCAGCCAGGGAAATGTGACATTTTTAGTTAAAAATTACTTTTTGCCATGACCAAATATTTGTGTTTACGTTGGAATAGGGTTATTTGCAGTATTACTATCTAGTCATTAACTGATTCTGTTGAGACTCGCAGGCAGGATTCGTACTTACTATGCTGGAAAATTAATGTTACCTCACGTGTGTTGGAATACGGTTGTGATCTCTCTTTGGAAAGATCGCAGAAATGCAAATGGTCTTAAAGGCAATCATCGTTCCACAGAATTTTGCGTCTGGAACCTTGGAGAAGTGACCTGTCTGGGGCCAGGTGACTTGTCTACGAGCAGATGACAGAGCTAGGTGGTGGCTCTTCCCTGCCACCCTGCTCACCCCTTTTTTGCACAGTCCGGCCACTGTAACAAAAATAAACCTTCCCAGATGCCTGGGCTGCGTGGCATGAACCAGCAGAAGGTCTGTGGACTCGTGCGGCTTCCTCAGTTTTCTCGAGGAAGGGTCAGTAATTCGTATCTTTGCCTTTCTGAGGGATGGTAAGTAATTGGCGTATTAGCTTCAAAGCAGACAGCATTCTGGTCTGAGAAATGTACAGTATCTTTACTTTTTTTGGTTAGGATTTGGGGATTTTTTTTTTTTAATTAAAGCGTAGTTGATTTACAGTGTTTCTTCAGTTTCTGTTGTACAGCAGAGGGGCCCAGTCACGCCAGTTCCCCAGCTGTACAGGAATCATCAGGAATATCTTTACTTTTATATCATTCTTTACCTTTGCATCTCTCTTCTCCCCATCATCCTTCATACTCAACAAACAGCACCATTAAATGCAGCATCTGTTTTTAGGACTCAGCATTCGGAGTTCCCCAGGGGACTGCCACCTTGTGGGAGGGCCGGGGGAGGGGAGGACCAGGTCTGCCCCCGTGGCCCCGCGTGTGGGCGGGAGGGGCCCCGTCCCCTGGGCTGTGGGAACCGGGCCCCCGCTCTCCCTTTTGTTGTGCTGGCTGGGATTTAGAGTTTTCTTTTCTTTGGATGGAGAACAAAGGAAGTAAAATGAATGGTCTGGAGCCCTTCCGTGGGGAGAAGCACTCGCATCCCCAGCTGCTGAGAATGAGGCCCCTCGGGGAGCCCCGTCCGCCCGCCCAGAGCCAGTCCTGCCTTTGGCTGCCTGTCCGCCTCCCCAGCTGCCCCTCGGTGACAGGGACCTGCCCCCGTGTCCAGCCATATCTCGCTGCCCAGTCTGGCCCTGTCTGCCGAGCTGCTGCCCCCGTATCGTCTCATGGACCCCGCGGCCCACATTCTGTCCATGCTCCGGCCTCAGCGCCTCCTGCTCCCATCCTAGGTAGAGGGCGCTGTCTTCAGCGGAGCTTTTTGGAGGGAGGAAGAAGGGTCAAGGCCGTCAGGGTCCCTGCGCAGTGCTCCCCGCCTGTCCCCAGAAGCCCACTGTTCCCAGTTAGATCCAGTTTGTGGACACCTGTCCTTCCAGCGCAGTGGACACTGTCCTCTGTGTGTGTGTTTAAGCAGAGGTTTCTTTTTGGGCACCTCCAGCTTCACTCCTTTGCACGTGTGTCTGTCCAGCGCACGTCCAAGCTCTGTCCATCTCTCCCCACAGACGGCCACCTTTTGGGTCTCAGGTGGAGCCCACTGCGGAAGAAGCCCCTGGGATGTGAAGTGGGGTGCAGAGTGCTGGCCTGGGACCGGAGAAAGCCTGCTGGCTCCCATGCGCCTCTGGCCTCCCCAGTTCATCTTTGCCCTCCCCCTGACCCCGCACTGCTTGGACTGCAGAAAAATAAGAGGTTAGTTCCTAGAGATGCAGCCTCGGGTGGCGTGGGAGGACGGAGGACGGGCACCGTGACTTGGGGAAAGCAGGAGGGCCCGAGGGACCCAGCCAGCATGTCGGCCTTATTTGCATGTCCACCATCCTTTCCCAGAAAAACTCGCTCTGCTGCCCTTAGAGGGCGGCTTTGGGGCCTTGGCCAGCCTGCTGGTTCCTTCCTTCCTCTGGTCCCCTTCCTCATTCTGGGCTTCCCTCCTCTCCACTCCCACCCCGTCACGGGCAGGGCGCCAGGGCTTCGGGATGGGAAACCGGAACCGTGAAGTGGAAGATGGACTTGGCAAGATAGTGGTCGTCTACCAGATCTTCCCCTTGGAAGCCCAGGACTAGGTCTTGTGACCCCACAGACCCGGCAGCCAGCTCCATCCAGCCCGGCCCCGGCCCTGGGGGAGATCCTGAAACCCTGTCGTGGGTACAGGCGTCCTGAAACCCTGTCCCGGGTGCAGGCGTCCTGGGCGGCTGTGCCTGGGCGCCCAGACCAGCTTAGTGGAGAGGGACCTGGAGGACGCATGGGGTGGGGCGTAGGGCAGCTGCAGACGCCCGCCGTGCTTCCCGGCGCTCCTCCAGCCTGGAAGCCGGGCTGTTAGCTAATGGGGGTCGAGGGGGCACAGCTCTGGAAGCTTTTCTCTCAGCCTGAGGGGGCTCTCCTAGCCTTTCATTAATTCAAAGCCAAATAAATGACTTTGGACAAGTCACCTAAACTCTGAGTCAGCGTCTTCTGCTTTAAATTGGGGAGAACCGATGGTGGTTTCACCAGATGTGAACGTTGCCCAGGATAATGGGTGCTGAAGCGCTTTGTGGAATTAAAGTTGCGGTGTAACGCCTGGCACTATAGATTTTAGACTCACACCTCCTGTCTTTGGAACTCAAAGGTGTGTCTCTCAGATGCTAATGCCCTCATCCGAGTAACACCCTGGTGTCTGTCTGGTTCCTGGAAATAGCGGTGTAGCTCGGGACCTCATCCCGCCCACCCTCGCCCTCCCAGCGGGCAGAGCTCGGGCTGTGGCCCTGCAGGTGGAGGGGGCAGGCCTGCTTAGAGGCCTGGCCGACACCAGGTGCCCTCTGCTCCCAGAGCTGGGATTCCTCACTCCCTTCCCTAAGTGTCAAAGCTGAGAGAGGACCAGTGGCTCCCCGCCGCCCGCATTATCCTGGGGCACCGGGTACGGCCCTGCCCTCCGGCCTGCCTTTGCCGCGTTAGCCCTTTAGAGAGTCAGAGACACGCCAGGAGAAGTTGTGAGGATTAGACCTTGTGGCAATGGAAGTGCAGCGCGGCAAGAGCTACAAAGCTTTTTTTCCTAGAGTTTTTGCCCCTGGTTATCAGACCTGAAAACGCTTATCCTGCTGATTGGGACGGTCCCGGGGAGGTGGTGTTTCTCAGCAGCTGCTTAGTTTGGTAATGAGCGAGTGGTAGATTTAGCCCGAGAGACCAGAGGACGCTGGCCATGACCGTGGGGTAGTACGTGCCCATGGTCCTGGCCTGGGAAGCGGGTGTCACCGTGCCCACCTCTAGATGAAGAAACCCGAGTGAGAGAGCTGCAGTGATATTATTTGAGACTGTGCTGCTGGTGGAGCCTGGCTTAGAGCCACGTCCGTCTGATTCTAAAGCCAGTGATTTTTAACATCTGTACATTCTCCAAAAGGACATCTCTGAGGGACCAGAACTGGGATTGCCTCTTTTCTTTTTGGTGTCTTCCCGTGGGTGACACTGTGGAGTTAGTGCTGTGGGTATTGGGGGTGTTGGAAGCCTTGAGTGGAGGGGTGGCTTTTCCCGTTTTCAGTGCATGCGTTGCTTCAAGTCTCTGGTTCCAGTTACAAGATGTGTAAAGAAAATATACGCAGTCTCTGCGGTGGGGCAGCGGGCTAAGCTCTGGCCACCATCTCTGAGGTGGCTGGGTCGCTGCTGGGGGGAGGGTTTGATCCTGGCCTGGGAATTTGCATATGCCGCAGGAAGGGAGGGAGGGAGGAAAGAGTAAAGAATATTCTGGACACAGACTCAGCGGAGGGTTGACAGCAGAGAGGCCCAGCTGGGAGAATGGAGCCCTTTATGCTAAAGACGGATGAGGGGTGGGGCTGGCACCCACCACCAGGAGTGGGTGTTGGCATCTCCCGTCTCCCGCCAGAGCAAAGCCTTACTTGCTGCTCCGTTTCTGCGTGTGGGGCTCAGAAGGAAACAGCCTCCTCGGGCTGTTGATGTTACTGAAGAGGAGTTCATGTGGCTTGATCCGCGTGTCCTGGGCAGTCAGCGCAGCTTGTGGTTCCGTTGTCCTCTGGGACCGGGGGCAGGTGTGGGAGGCTGGCCTCCTCCCCCGCGAAGGTCCCTTCCCAACCCCTCAGCCCCTCTGCATCCCAGCCCCTCTGCCGCGCTGCATCGCAGGCCTGCGCTCTCACTCCCTCCCGCTTCCTGCAGGGGTGCTAGCACCTTCTGCCATGCGGCCGGCCGCGTTTTGTTTGTGATGAGTCTCCTGAGAAAGCCCGCTTCCTGCTTGCATCTGAGCCTTTTTGTGGGTCCCAGGGAGGCGGGGTAAGGCGCTGCGGGACATGTCGGGGGACCAGACCAGGGCTGGGGAGACTGGCAGTGCCTTTCTTTGCTTCTGGTCAGTCTTGCCAAAATTGGCCTTTCCCTTTTCAACTCCCCCCAGATCTCCTAGAAGCCTCTTCCCCTCGGTAAAAATGAGGATGTGAAGCCTTTTGATAAAGCTGGAGTTGACATCGCCTGTTTCCGTTTTTCTGAATTAGTGATCTAGTGAGGCCTGTGCTGGGGGCTGATGTCGCAGGGAGGCTCCATGGAGGCCGTGGGGACCCGTTCTTCAGCCTGACCTCCCGAGGCTCTCCTTGGTTCACACGGGCATTTGTGCACAGCCTGTGTTCTCTTTTCCCCTGGCCTGACCCGTCCACCTCAGTCAGAGGAGCGGCCGTCTAGGCTGGCCGTGTCAGCGCGCTGCCGTCTCTGTGGCTGACGTCCTAGCTGGGGCTCTCTGGGCTCTTTCCCACCCTCTCTGGCCATAGCCCATCCCTCAACAGAAACATAACCTAAATCCCTACACGTGATCCAACTTCGTCCCTTTTTTTATGGTATCATGCTGCATGTTCACTTTTGCGACTTGCTTCTTTAATATATTGGGGAAGTTTGTGTTCTTAGTGGGTAAAGCTTGTCCTTTTCCACTGCTCGGTAGCACTCTGTGAGGTGAACACATGGCAGCTCATCCGTTTTACTGGTGACGGGCATCTGGCCTTGTCCAGTGTTCAGCTGTTCTAAAGCGTGTCTTCCGTGCAGTGTGTGCATACTCTCAGTAACTTCCAGTTTCTTAGGTGATACCAACGCGTGTCCTTCTCGTTTGCACTTAGGCACACGTTTCACACAGCTGTGATCTAGCTCGGATGTTTATTTGATCTTAATTCTTCATGGCACCTGCTGTTCTCTCAGCCTCTGCTTTATTCCCAGGAGGAGGTCGTCCATTATTGCTCTCACTTTAAACCGAGTCTGCGGAGGCCACAGTACCTCTCTGTGCTGTCCTTAATGTCCTCCGTGACTTCAGAAGTTAAGCCACGTGTGCAGTGAGGCAAAGCCGCCATCGAAATGTCTGGACGCCCCTTTCTTGGCAGAGCCGTCCTTGGGGTCCAGGTCTGGGCATTGTACTGTTGTGTTTTGCTATTTGGTCTGCTGTCTTTCAGACTGTCATTTTTCTTCTCCAGTCAGCCTTTCATGAGAGGAACGAGGCGAGATGAGATGGATAGTGACCTGAATGGAGAGGCCTGTTGTCCCCTTGTCCCCTCCAGAGCAGCGTCTCTGGGTTCCAGGAATAAGCTGGCGCCTTCCCAACCTTGCTGTCTCAAATTGTGACCTTAGGGTGCAGGGGACCAAGCTGGCTCTGTGTGGTGCCTCTAGCCGACGCCTCTAG
Organism: Catagonus wagneri; assembly: GCA_004024745.2. NCBI lineage: Eukaryota > Metazoa > Chordata > Mammalia > Artiodactyla > Tayassuidae > Catagonus > Catagonus wagneri. The sequence goes on from PVHT021183517.1 coordinate 4,696,527, forward strand.
GGCTGGGCAGGAGCAGGGCAGGCGTCTCACTGTGCTGGACCCTCAGGTTGGGGTTCAGCAGACTTTGCGAAGGGCAGACGGTACTTTAGGCTTTTCAGGCCTTGGGGCAAAACGGAGGATATTATATACATACTTATGTATTAAGAGAAAATTTCCACAAGACTTTTTACTAATAAAAATGAAAATACTGAGAATGGAGTATAATTTTTGGTAGTGCAGGTCCAGCCACTGAGAAGAGTGGAATTCTTTCTGGGAGGATACCGCTTCTTTTGGTTCATCCTTTATTTATTGGATTGATGTAGGGCCTTTCTCTTAATTGGGGTGCAGAGTTAGTGTCCCCATCACCCCAGCATCAGGGATTGGAAGCTCATCTGCAGCGACCCTAAGCTCAGGGCCCCGTAAAAACAGGCGGAAGGGCGGGTGTGGCTCGTGGACCCTGGATGCTCCAGACCCGTCTCAGACAGACTGTGGATTTGGCCCCCACAGGCCGGCATCGGGGCGTCGGTGCCCCCGTGCCAGGAGGAGGACCCTGCAGGGCCTGGGAGCAAAGACTCAGTCGGCCCTCAAAGGGAGTAGGTGTGTCGCTGTGACGTTTGTGCCAGGCCCACAAGGGAAGAGGGTGTGAACCCCTGGACGCTGCAGTGTTGCTGCGACAACCGGGGGGAAGCGGGGAGCACAGAGGGCCTGCAGGTAGAGGCTGAAGGCGGCGTGCTTAGAAACAGCAGGTGGTGGTTCATGGCCGGGCTTTCGAGAAGGGTAGCCACACTGAACTGATTTTTACATTTTATGACATTTTAAATATTCCTCTGTGGCCGGTGGCTACCATCCTGGACAGCACAGGTCTGAGGAAGAATCGCGTGAGCGTCCCCCCGGGCGGGGGTTGTTGGCTCCCACCTGCCTGTGGTCCCTGAGCAGCAGGCCCAGAGCAGACAGCGCCCAGGAGTCGGTGAGCCCTGGCTCCCAGTGTGACAGTGTAGGCACCGAAGGGACCGCTTTAAAGGGACTGAAAAGAGTGGCTTGGAGTTCCCGTCGTGGCTCAGTGGTTAACGAATCCGACTGAGAACCATGAGGTTGCGGGTTCGATCCCTGGCCTTGCTCAGTGGGTTAAGGATCCGGCGTTGCCATGAGCTGTGGTGAAGGTCGCAGACGTGGCTCGGATCCTGCGTTGCTGTGGCTGTGGCAAAGGCTGGCGGCTGCAGCTCCTGTTAGACCCCTAGCCTGGGAACCTCCGTATGCCGCGGTGTGGCTCCACATAAAGGCAAAAAGACAAAAAAAAAAAAAAAAAGAAGAGTGGCTTACTTTCCTCTGAACTACCTAAGACACATTCCTAGTCTTGTTTACTCTGTGAAATTTGCTTTATAAACTAAAGGTCAGCTGTGGTCGAGCCCCTCAGAGTTAAGGAGGTTTGGCCAGACCTAGGCAGTCACTAAGCCCCTTCTTCGGGCCGCACTGTCTGTTAGCTTGTTGCTTGTCTGCAGTTTTTACACACAAGTTCTGGTTGAGGTTGCAGCTTTTTTCCCTTCTGCTAAGGTTAGGTAGATTTTGGTGAGGGCAAGGCGTGGGTGAGTGTGTGGTCGGTTAGAAATCTTAGCCCGATTGGTAGAAACTTTTGGTTCCTTGAGACTCATTTTGTTACTTTTAGTTCTGGTTCTAAGATTCTTCTCATGCCGTTTTTTTTATTTATTTGGCTGTGCCCGTGACATGTGGAAGTTGCCGGGCCAGGGACTGAACCTCAGTCGCAGCGGTGACCCAAGCCACAGCAGTGATAACTCTGGACCCTTAACCCGTTGAGCCACAAGGGAACTCCCCTTGCTCTTTCTGTTTATAATTGATAGAGACCTTTTCCAGCACCGAGTATTAATCATTTTCATTTTCCTGAGCTCAGTCTTAATCATCTATAAATAGGTGCTGTAACAAGGGTGTGTTTTTTGAGTGGGGAGGTAACTGCTTTTCCATCTTGTTTTAATTAAGAATCACCTCTGCCACCCGCCTCACCTTTGCCTCCTGCCTCATCTTTGCCTCCAGGCTCTTCTTGGTAGACTGGAAAAGCACCAGTTAGAGTTTGTCTGCTCTTCCTGAATTTAGCAAGCGGCATGTCCCTTTAGTGACGAGGTATGGTCACACACACACACACACACACACACACACACACACACACACACACACTCTCCCTCTCTCTCTTTCTCTCCCTCTCTCTCTCTCTCTCTTTCTCTCTTTTTCTAGTCTCATGGTCATTTACTGAGCTGTGTTTCCAGTCCTGTTCTGCCAGGTTCTGTTCTGGGAGCTGGGACTGAAGCGAGGAGCAGGTGTCTCCCATATAGGAGAGCATTAGGAAAGTAAAAAGAAACGGTAAAGTTAACTTTATATTTTATTTAACCTAACATATCCAAAACGTCATCATTTTGACGTGTGACACAAATGCTTAGCAGACACATGTGCCTGGTGGGTTCCACACTGGAAGCAGAGCTGGATGTGAAGAAAAGCAGGTCAGGGTCAGGCCTGGGCTCCTGGCTTGGGTCACAGTTAATCTGAGTTCATTTGGGGCATCGTCTTGCTAGATTGCAAGCTCCATGCAGGTGGGCCATGGCTGTTTTGCTCATCATTGTGTCTCTAATACTCAGCTTGTACTTGGCCTGAGAAGGGGCTCAGTGAATCTTACCTTTGAGTAAAAGGCACAGGGCACCAGGGGGAGTGCCCCGCCCATCTGGGAAGGCTTGCAGCCAGAGGAGGCGTCTGACCCAGGCGGCAAAGTCGGAGGGGCAGCTGAGTGTCAGGAGGAGGAAGGGGAAGCCTTAAGGGAAGGGAGGAGCCCTGGACCCAAGAGAAGCGGCAGTGGGCAGGGAGCTTCATGAGCTCCTTGCAGGAAGGAAGCCTAGGATGCAGGTGCGGTGGGGGAGCCAGGGGAGGAGGCCGGAGAAGCAGCGGGAGCCAAGCTGTGCCAAAGACGCGAGACGTTCTTCTGGGACATCCTGGGCAGGGGGCGGCCCTCACCCTTTTGCTGTGCCTTTCTCTCCTTTGTGTGTGATGCTTTCTCCCTTCGCACCTCCTGCCATGTCGAAGGGGCTCAGTAGGAACGCTGGCCGACTTCTGTCTCCCTCAAGCCTAACCGGCCTGCCGCTGTCTTCTGCCGTCCAGGAGAAGCTCGGGAAAGAGGAGCAGATGCTGTTATTTGAATGTGGACCAGACACTGTTCCAAGCAGCTCTGCCGACTGGGCAGAACCAAATTCTTTTGAGACCCTAGACTAGATGCTGCTTAGATCAGGTTGTTTCTCAACAATGGCCCTTCACCTGGGGACCTTGCAGAGCTTTTGATGAGTGCGTTGAGCTTGCGTCTTGCCTTGAGAGCTGTGCTGTGTGACAGCTGTCGCTAAAGTGTCTGGAGGTGGTGTTTCTGACACAGCTCTGGGCAAACCCCGTCTTCTCGCTGGAACCCCTGGAAGGTGGTGCGTGTGTTTAATTACCGGGTGGCAGATGGGAGAGTAAAAGCTGATGAGACTTTGTGAGAAAGAGAATTCAAGAGTGATTTTCATGAATTGTTTGCTGTTTCCACATCCCTCTTTAGGTCTCAAGAGAAGGTCAGGCATAGATTAGAGATGACTTTCTAGCAAAGTAAAAGTCAATTCTCTACAATTAATTTTGCCTGTCTTGGATTAGTCCATAGGTACCCTTCTCTGCAGTAGGTTGGAAAATAATGCTTTTATTTATTCTAGCTTCTCTTTGTATTGTAATTACTCTGCCAAATGTCAGGTGCCTTATGATCATTTTTCTGTTTATAATTGTCAGCAGCAGTCACATCTGTTTCTAGCACCCAACAAAATAGTCATTGTTGCGTTAGAAATAGGACTTAAAGAGGCTCGTATTCAGAATGGACTCAAAAGATGCTTCAGGAAGGCCAGAAGTCCAGAATTGATTTCTCTGAGCCGGTGTGCTCTGTTTAAGGTGACAGATCATCGCGCTTTTTTACGGTCAAACTCGAAATGAGCAGTAAGCCCTGTTAATGGAGTTCCGGCGCTAAGCCAGATACTGGGCGAGCCGCTCCTGCAGGTCCGCACTTAGTCCTGGGCTTGGTGTCACTGTCCCAGTTTTCAAACGCTCTTCCCCTCCTGTCACAGCGACTAGGACCCCCTCTCTGGAGTTTCGCAGAGCTGTGATTAAATCTCCAGATTTGACTAGTCATTGAACAAACATTGCCTGCGCACCTACTATGTGCCGGGCGTTGGCGGTGCCATATACTCCTGCTGCGTGGTGGTCGGACTGCTAAATACGTATGGTGTCTGTTTGCCGATTCGGGGACAGGCCGGCACACCCCTGGGCCTTGTTGGCTCACGGGGGGACTGAGGGTTGTGGAGGCAGGTTGGTCTAGGCTAACCGACTTCACGGCAGAAGGCGCTGGCGGACGGAGCGCAGGTGCTTCAGGTGGGAGGCAGGTGACAAGGCAGCAGCTTGTAGTGACCACCTGCTCCGTCTTCAATCCCACGGCACCGAGCCTTTGTCCTGCAGGGACCCCACGTGGCTCTCGCATGGCCGCCCTCTGTAGCTGTGATCTAAGCTCAAACACGTTTGAGTGAGCACATTCTCTGTATTTTAGGCTTTGGACGTGGACCGGACGGTTCTTTACAAGATGAAGAAATCCGTGAAGGCCATCAATATCTCTGGGCTGGGTGAGTATGTGTTCTTCCCTAGGGGTTTCTTGGTGGAGAATTCTGTATTTACAGTCCTGGTATTATAATATTGATTACCATTGATGAATAAGCAGCGAAACTCCTTTTTCTGGGCATGCAAATTAGGTGAGTTGAGTTTAATTTTTAGAAGTATGTGTGCTTCCCGTTCTCTGAAGTGCTGCCCAGTTTCCCCAGGATGGCCTTGCGGAACCAGTTTTGTCAGACTGGCTGAGAACCGTGGGCTCATTTCTGCCTCCGTCGCTTGGTTATGTCAGAATGCCCTGTCCACCTCTGCCTTACCCGGCTCTTGCCTGCTTGTCTGGGAGGAAAGTGACTAAATATAAAAGCAAAGTCAACAATTCAAAGTAACTTTTGATCTAGACTTATTTATAAAATCAAAAAAACACTGCACCTTTTGACCTGAAGATGACGGGCTGCCCATATGTGGCATGTATAAAACCTTACAAGCGATAGAAAATACTTTTTAAGTCTTGAAGTAACTGTAAAATTTCACTGAGAAACAAGAAAGTGGGAGCCTTCAGCTGTGAGGAATCCCAGAGAGGGAAGGGCTGGCTGGTGGGTGACGCGCATGCGCTGCCGAGGGCGGCGCCCTGGGAGGAGGGCCAGGTCTGCTCCCGCGGGCACAGGCAGGCTCTTGGCAGCTGCACGCCGTCCCCTTCACCCTTGTGGTGACGCCTTTCGATGAAAGTGGTGATTGGAGCTGAAGGGCAGGGAACGCCTCAGGTGGCCCCGATGTCAGGAAGGATGGAGGCGTCCTGGAGGTGCAGGTCCCGCCTAACACCCCTGTCCCCCAGCTGGAACGCAGGTGGCCCTTGAACAGCGCTGGTTTGAACTGTGAGGCTCCAGCTCCGTGTGGATGTTTTTCAGTAGTAATAATACTAACACGAGCCTTCGCTGGTTGAATCCAAGGATGTGGAGGATCCACGGATGAGGGAGGGCTGACTGTAAATTATACCCCGATTAATCCCTGCCTCGCTCAGGAGTCACCTGTAGTGTGGACACGGCTCCAGTGGCTGCTTTGCCTCTTCTCCAGGGCGGGCTGTGCACACCAAGACAGGAAGCGTCTGGTAGAAGTGTCAGCTGCAGAGGTGGTATATTACAATCAAAATGGCCAAGTACGTTTAGAACAGATTTAGCAAAAGCTGTGCAGGAACTCTGCATAGCAAACTGCAAAATGCTGTAGTAGTTTCCTACTAATTTTAGGTCCTATCTGACCACGGGAATCTATAGGATGACTGCGAGGCGGAGGCTTTTGACTTACAGCCAGAGGTCTGAAGTCCCTTAGGCCCCCAACTGGAGTTCATCGTCTTTGTCAACTCCAGCCCTGGTGGCCTTTGCTGGACATCTTGCCATCAGTGCTATTGCTTGGATTCACCTTTTCTTCTGTATCTTAGAGCAAGTGTGTATGTGTATATGTGTGTATGTACATTTTTAAAAAGCGTGTAGATGTACTCTTTTTAAAGATATTCTTTTCCATTCTGGTTTATTATAGGACATTGACATCTCTGCCATACAGCAGGACCTTCTTTATGCCTTTGTTTATAATAGCTTACATCTGCTAAGCCCAGCCTCCCGCTCCACCCCTCCTCTGTCCCCCTCCGCCTTGGCAGCCACCAGTCTGTTCTCCTTGTCCATGAGTCTGTTTCTGTGTGGAAGATAGGTTCATTTCTGTCCTATTTTAGATTCCACACATAAGTGTATCATATCAAGCAACAAAGTGAAAACCACCTCTGCGCTTAGCTTACCAGTGCATAGATATGAACTGATTACCTGACAACCACTGATTTTATGGAAGAAGAGAGTTGGTTTTCAGTGACTAACAATTCACTGCAAGTAAATGTATAGGGAAATTTATATTGATCTTCTTCCTATTTAAAAGTAAATATCAAAGAAAAGAGTATAAAACCCCCTCTGCTTAACATAGCACTGAGATTTGCTGAAGCAGGTGTTTCAGTATCCACAAGAGGGGGGTTCCCATCGTGGCTCAGTGAGTTAACAAGCTGACGTAGCATCCGTGAGGATGCAGGTTCGATCCCTGGCCTTGTTCAGTGGGTTAAGGATCTGGTGTTGCCATGACCGTGGTGTAGGCTGTCAGCTGCTGTGCCGATTCAACCCCTAGCCTGGGAACTTCTGTATGCCACAGGTGTGGCCCTAAAAAGAAAAAAAAAAAAATTTTTTTTTAAATCCAAAAAGGTGGTCACCACCACCAGGTAAAGCTCTTTTCGTGGATTAAAGTGAGGGAGGGGCGTGGACCTGGAGAAACGTGATCGTTTCATGTTTTTGAACACTTTCGTGTGCCTGGGACTCTTTATGCATTATGCTCATCTTCAGAGCAAGTCATTCTCATTTTACAGAGAAGAACCTGAGGGCAGAGGGCTGAAGGTGTTCTCAGGGCGTTTCTGGAGCTCAGCTTCCTGCTGGGCAGGGCTGTGGTCAGTCAGTGGCTGCTCTGCGGCCAGGCCACCGCTGTTGTCACTGAGGGATTGTTTTCAAGATGTCGAGAAATGCCCAAGAGATGGATGTCAGTCTTGTTGACAGATTTCAGAAAGTATCTTTAAGGAATTCCTGCTGTGGTGCAGGGTTAAGAACCTGACTGCAATGGCTCCGGTTGCCGTGGAGGCAAGGGTTCAGTCCCTGGGTTAAAGGATCCACTGTTGCTGCAGCCACGGTGTGGGTCAGAGCTGTGGCTCAGATTCAGTCTCTGGCCCAAGAACTTCTATATGCCTCCCGTGCAGCCATTTAAAAAAAAATACCCACCACTGCCAAAAACCCCAAAGATATATTTTTTTAAAACTTATGTTCACTTGGGCCTTTAAAAAAAAATATTAGGATATAGTTAATTTACAGTGTTGTATTAGCTTCAGGTTTACAGTAAAGTGAACCACACGCATACATATATCCATTCTTTTTTCCCAATAACAGCGTGAATTAGTTATACACATATATACATATACCCCTTCTTTTTCCCATATAGGTTATTGTAGAACACTGAGTAGACCTCGCTGAGCTGTACAGCAGGTCCCCGTTAGTCGTCTATTCTCTGCATAGTCGTCTGCACGTGCCAACCCCATCCCCCAGTTTGTCCCCCCACCCCCCGGGTTCCCCTGTGGTAACTCTTGTTTGATCTCAAAATCATTGAGTCTGGTTCTGTCTTACAAACAAGTTCTTTTGTATCATTTTTTATTAGATTCCACATGTAAGTGGTATCATATGAGGATATTTGTCTTTCTCACTGCCTGGCTTACTGGCTTTTTGAGTTTATAACTTAAGGCTTATATCAAAGGGCTGTTTTATATTCTGAACAGATTCAAAAGTGATCTTAAAGTCCTACTTTGAGAAGTTGTTCTGATCAGAAATAAAAATGAAGTCCTGTGCAAACGTTGGCTACGTGACTGCCGCCAGCCTTGAGGAGGGACTTGGGTGGCCCTGGGCTGGCCTGGCGCCCCGCGGGGTAGCTTTTGAGCCAACAAGCATTCAAAGGGAGAAGGTGCGAGCCCTCCGGTGTCGGGAAGCTGGCTTTAGGAGTGCGCCGCTGTGCGTCTGACCCGCACTGCTGAGCATGTGCCGTAAACCTCCTTTCTTTACCTGCCCAGAGTCATTTTCTAAAACACAGCCCAGTGATGTTACTTCTCTGCTCACAACTCCACAGTGTTTCTTAGTGTCCACGTTGATGTCCGTGACGTCAGAAGAGATGCAGACGGCCCCTGGGCTCCAGAATTTTAGGGAAGTTGGATCAAAGCACAGATAACAGGTTTCTCTTCCCGCAGGACTAGCCAGAGGTTTAAATGTGCTCACGTGGGTTGTGAGGGGACATCGGTCTTAGCCTTTTTCAAATTTATTTGCCTGTGAAACTGCCACTGCCTCCCCTCACCGCCCCCGACACGGGGTCGGGTTAGTAAACGCTGGAACGCGGGAGGCCGCCCCAGCTCCCGGCACGCCCTGGACCCAGGCCCCTCGGGCACAGTCGTTCCCAACTCAGTGCTGCTGGCCCCGCGTGCCATGTCTTGTGCCCTCTTCCCTCTGCACGTGCTCTTCTGTCTGCCTGAGGTGGCCTTCTGCCCCCTGGTTGGAGGAAATTGAGGCTTAGGGAAGCTGAGACATTTGCTCTGTGGCGTTTTAATGCAGCATTTGGGGCGCCAACGCTGGGTCTTTCCGAGGTGCCATACACAGCAGGCTGACCGGAAGCCCCGCCTTGCAGGGGCCTCTGTTTTTGTCATCTTTTACCCATCTTTATATCATGCTGAGCTTGAGTTATTATAAGGCCGTGAGCCTGAGTTTTTTCGAACGTTTGTTTTGAAGCCAGAGGCTGATCCCGAGTCTTGATTTCAGAACGTGATGTCTCCCTCTCAGGTCGCCCGAGGAAGCCTCCCCTCGCCTGTGAGTGGCAGACGCATCCCCAGCATTTTGGGCCTCTTCTCTAGCACTGCTTTTAGGAGTGCATTCGTTTGAATATATTTAGTAGAGGAATGTAAGGATAGATGAAATTTTTTTAGAACTGGATGTCAGAAATGAGCCGGTCGTATTCGGTAATGGATTAAGCTGCTGGCGACCGCGCTTGGCTTGGAGCGTGGTAGCTGTGCTGTCCTCCTGGCTCTGAAGGCAGCTGGTCCCAAGAGAAGTTCCCCGTGGTGGCTTCATCTTCCATGTTTAACATCCTTTGACGACGGCTTGCATTAGGAAGAACACTCATTTTATGTATTACTAAACACATAATTTAGTATTTATGGCTCACGCTGCCGTATACTTCTTCCTGCCCGTGCCAGCGGGACTTTGCTGCCTAGTTTCCTCATCGGTTGTGGGTTGGCCCCATCCGACCTCTAGCTGACCCCCTAGACTCCACGGTCTCTCTGCTCCAGGCTGGTTGGTGACCCCCTGCTTTGTGAGCGTGTCATGACTGTGAGTGTGTCTGCACTGTGCCCTCCGGCCCTGCTCCTGGTCTGTACACACGCTTTCTGTCCCAGGCAAGGCCTGACTGGTGTCTCCATCACGCTGAGACGAGACACAGCCTTAGCCTCCTTTGACTGCCTGTGTCGGTTTTCAGTGGCTGCGGGAACAGGTTACCACAAATGGGGGGCCTTAAAGTGGCACTGATTTACCTTGCAAGCTCTGGAGCCCAGAAGCCGGAACTGGTCTCACTGGGCTGAAATCAGGGTGTTAGCTGCAGACAGTGCAGACACGCTTCTTCCTGGAGGCAGGAGGTTTCCCCGCCTTTTCCAGGGCTCCTAGAGGTGCCTGCCTTCCTCCACTCGTGGCCTCCTTCCATCTTCAGAGCCAGCAAAGGCAGCTGGAGTCTTTCTCAGTCTGTGCAGGTGGCATAACAAAATACCAGACACTTGTATCTCACAGTCCTGGAGGCTGAAAGTCTGAGGTCAGGGCGCCAGCCTGCCCTTGTTCTGGCGAGCGTGGACAGCCACCTTCTTGCTGGGCGCTGCTTGGTGGAGAAAGAGCCAGAGTGTAAGCTCGAGCCAGAGTGTAAGCTCGAGCCAGTGGGCTTGCCGGGGTCTCTTCCTATTCAGGCTCTAATTCCAGCTTGAAAGCCCTCCCCCTTGACCACATCCACACCTAATTACCTCCAAAGACTGGCCCCAGGGCCATCATAGGCGCGGGGAGGGGCGGCAGTTCAGTCCTCAGCAGACACCGGCTCTCCTGCCTCCCCCTTCTGCATTTAGGGACCTGCAGTTAGGTCGGGGCTACCCAGACGACCCAGGATAAGCTTCCCATCCCACACTGAGCTGATTAACAACTCAACTCCCATCTGCAGCCTCAGACAGCATGGTGTCCACACCGCTGCCAGGCATTAGGATGGGGGCTGCTTTGGGTGAGGGGGCCTAATTCTGCCTGCCACACGTCCCTCTGAATCGGCAGTTTGGAGGTGGAGTCACTTTGGACTCTGCTCATTAGCCCAAACCGAAAGAGTATCTAAATGCAGCCACTGTTTGCTCTTTACATCTCGCTCTTTATTGTTCTCGGGACAATAAAGAGCGAGATGTAAAGGGACATATTGTTTATGTCCCTTGATCTTGGCCCCCAGTTAGATGACAGGCCCTGAGGTCAGTGACCTCCTGGAAGGCTGTGCGCTGTAGGATGGAGAGCGTGCTGGGATGAAGCCGGGAAGCTGGTGGGGCCGCTCAGAAAGTCTGTGACTCTGGGAAAGTTGTTTATCTCTGAGCCTCAGTTTCCTCGCGTGTAAGATGAGAATGCTGATAACTCATAGGCTGGTCCGTGACGACTGATTGAGGGCAGGTGAAAAAGTGACAGGTGTGGTTCTGGGCCCCTGGCGAGCATGGCGGCTGCAAGTAGACTTCCTGTGTGTTGCTTGCAGTGGCCCGCAGGGTGGCCGGCGCTACGCGCAAGGGGTCCGTAAGTACTCGTTTGTGTGTTATTACTTTTCCACTCTAAGTTCTCGCACGACCCTCTTAGTGTAGGACAGCTAACTTGGCACTGTACATGTGTACAGTGTATTTTCTGGCGGGCTCTGTGTCTTCTCTGAAAGGACTGTATGGATTTATGTGTGTGAAGGCGGGGGCAGGGTGAGACGCCTTGGCGCAGCCAGCTGTGTTTTTCACAGCCTGTGAGCTGAGAGTTTCTAACATTTCAGCATGGATCTACTCAGTGACCTCAGCATTACCTTTTGGGCTGCAAAGACTTTAATATTTACTCTCGGGTTTCTAGAAGTGTGCCAGCCTTTGTTTTAGAGTGCTGATTGTGAAACTTGAGCGCCCCAGCATCCCTTGGAGGCCTTGTTACAACACACGTTGCTGGTCGCTACCCCCCGAGTTTCTGGTTCAGTAGGTCCAGGGTGGATCCCAAGTATTTGTGAATTGAGTAAGTGCCCAGGTGATACTTGAAGCCCCTGGTCTTGAGAATATTACCTTAGATACATCCACACGACCCCCAGCCCTGACTTTAAACGGCCTGGGCCAAAAGATTATCGGTATGTCCTGTATCTGCAAAACAATACACGGCTTACACAGGAGCAAGTATATTATGTTTGCTCCTAGTTTTCATTACCTTTTTTTTTTTTTTTGTCTTTTTAGGGCCACACCCTCGGCATATGGAGGTTCCCAGGCTAGGGGTCTAATTGGAGCTACAGCTGCTGGCCTGCACCACAGTCGCAGCAAGGTGAGACCTAAGCCACATCTGTGACCTCCATCACAGCTCGCGCCAACACCAGATCCTTTACCCACTGAGCGAGGCCTGGGATCGAACCTGCGTCTTCATGGATCCTAGTCAGATTTGTTTCCGCTGAGCCACGACGGGAAGTCCAGCTCCATTTTTTCTTTTTCTTTGCTTTTTTTTTGGTTTTTATGGCCACACCCACAACATATGGAAGTTCCCAGGCTAGGGGCCAAAGGTCCACCTATGCCATAGCCATAGCAACACAGATCCAACCTGCATCTGTGACCTACACTGCAGCTCACAGCAACGCCAGTTCCCCGACCCACTAAGCGGGGCCAGGGATAGAACCCACATCTTCATGGATACTAGCCGGAGTTGTTTCCACTGAGCCATGATAGGAAGTCCCTTCCAGTTTTCAAAAGGATGACAACACGGCTAGATGTTAGAACGTCTTGTGTACGGGTTTGCAAAAGGAGTTATTGTTATGATTTGTTGTGAAACTGCTTCTGCCATTTTTCCCACTTAGTGTAGACTGCTGCCTGACCTCTTAAAAAAAAAAAAAAAAACCCAGTTCATATTTATTCTAAATACTTTCCTTAGTCTGAACTTTCTCAATCTGTCTCAGCCCATAGGTGTTTTTTTTATCCCCCTGGGAAGTTGACTTTAACATTTTTCAGCTGTTTGACATATCAGTGGGTGGAAATATTCATCTTTATCAAGAAGAAAGCAACAAAAGACTTTGATTTTCACTTCTCTGGAATTGCCCTGTCTTAAAGACGCGATGGAGCTGTTCTTACGAAGAGTGTCCTGTTCCGTCTTCACCCTCAGTCTGAACATCCTGGAGGGACTGGCACATCCTTGAAATGAAAATTGCAAAGAGAAAAATGCTCATTTTCCCTTACACCCTTACCGTCTTCCACCTACAAAAGAAAATGAGAATTCAGCATTGCGTGTGTTTCTCCCTCATTTGCCATGCTGATTAGAATATGGCTATGAAATTAACACAAAGAATTGGTTCTATTACCATATCATGATGAAGGTAGAGTAGTTCAAAGAAATACATATAGCAGTTTAGGAACTGACATTTCATGGTGCCTTAAGAAGGAACTATATCTGGCATGATTTTTCCTATTACATGAGAAAATAAATTATAATCCTCAGTGTTTGTCAAGAAAAAGGTGAAACTGGTGTACTGCTGCTTTGCTGGGGCATTGGAAGGCGGTGCATGGGGCTTTTAGAAAGCAGTATGGACGTGCACTTCAAGAGAAATAAAATTGTTACTGCGAAGATGCACAGAGGTACCCATTGCGTTGTTGCTTATTGAAGTGAAAAACTGAGAGTGTCCTACAAGTTAGAGTATAGCTACCTAATGGGATGATATTCATGCAGCAACATGAAGAAAAGTGCTTATGGTGAAACCTTTAGACAGCAAAGTTGAGGATATAAAATAACATGCATACATGTCTGTGATTAAAGGAAAAGTTTATAACAAATGATAAAGCGCAGAAAGCACATCTGTGCTGATGTTCATATATTTAACCGTGGAAACCTCCGCACAGTAATAAAAATCTGACCCTCGGAGTTCCCGTCGTGGCTCAGTGGTTAACAAGTCTGACTAGGAACCATGAGGTTGCGGTTTCGATCCCTGGCCTTGCTCAGTGGGTTAAGGATCCGGCGTTGCAGTGAGCTGTGGGTGAAGCTTGCAGACGCGGCTCGGATCCCGCGTTGCTGTGGCTGTGGCGAAGGCCGGTGGCTACAGCTCCTGTTAGACCCCTAGCCTGGGAACTTCCATGTGCCGCGGTGCGACCCTAGATAAGGCAAAAAGACAAAAAAAAAAAAAATCTGACCCTCAAAGTGTTGATTATAGGCCAAGCACTGTGCTAAATAAATATATCAGTTTAATCCTCACCCCACCTCTGAGTTGGGGGACTGTCAGTAACTCCCTTTACAGTGAGGCCACTGCGGCACAAAGCCGCTGGTTGAGAAGCTGAGATTCGGGACCTGGTCTGCTTCCCAGTCTCTCCTCCTGACCGCGGCGGCCCCTGTCTCGTGCACAGGGAGACATGGGGAAGGGTTGCCAGGGAGAATCACCAGGCCGTGAGGCCACGGGGGCATCCCGGATGTCCTCGGCTGGGCCCAAGCCACCTTCTGAAGGAACTCGAGGTGATGGTGGCTGGTCACAAGTTCCGTGAGAGCCGGTACAGGACCAGCGTCATGTGCTGACCGTCTGTGCTCCAAGGGCGCCCAGGTGACCATAGGCACGTGTGTCCTGCTGCTTAGACTCTGAGTTGTAAGAGCAGCATCTTAAGAGGAACCTCGCGTTAGAGCTGGAGACCTGGGTGTCAGAGGGACGCGGGAAGGCTTGGGGCAGGCGGGAGAAAGCAGCTTTCCCTGGAATGAGGAAGGGAGACCCCTCGGCTCTTCCCGTCTCCAGGGTGGTTTCGCGAGAGCAGGTTTGGACTGAAACCCGAGGGAGAGGTTAGCTGGGGAGCAGCCCCAGGGGTGAGCTGGCCGCCGGGAGGGCTCCCAGAGAGTTGGTGGGTGGCCCTGGGTCTCGGAGGGGGTTGCGGAGGAGGTGGGACCACGGACTCTGTCTTCGGTGACAAGGCTCCGAGATTCCGGTTCTCTCCTCCCCGCTGGTCAGCAGTCATGATCGGCACGTGACGGCCGATTTGTGGAGTCCCGGCAGCCGCGATCAACACGGTAATCACGGGGGGAGGGCTGGTCTGAAGGGGCACGTCCCAGGTGGTAGCGTGAGTGGCACCTGGGTCGCAGTGGTCGGCGTGGCCGCACGTCATTCAGTGCGGTCCACACGGCCGTCCCACTGTTTGGTAGGGAATTCTTGCTCGTCTGGGCTGGGCTTTTTTACATGGTGTGTTGGGTCTGTGGACAGGCTGAAAGGGTCCGTGCATCCCAAATATTGTACGGGAAATTACGTAAGGATACGTATTCCTGAAGAGAGGGTTCATGGTGTTCTTCTGATTTTTATTGGAGTCTGATACCCGGAAGATTCAAGAACCGCTGGTCCAGCCAAGCCCCGCTGGTTTGCAAATGGGGACTCCATCACGGAGTTGGCTGTTTGCCTTACTGTAAAGCACGGACTGATTATTCAGCTAGTACGTCTGAACCTGATCCCTCGTGTGTGAAACCCTGCCGAGCTGTGGTAACGGATGGGCTCTGTACGTACAGTCTCCCTCCGTGAGGCCTTCAGACCACTGGTGTTCTAGGGGCCGCTCGTCCCTGAGGCCACAGGAGTCGCTTCTCTCCTGGTCTGCTGTGCTCTCCGTGGACATGGGCTGGGGGACCTCTGCCGTAGGTAATAGGAGTGGCATCGCCCAGGTTCAGTGTGGCAAAATCAGAGGAAATGGCTGAATGCAGCTTGCAGTGGCCGGAGGCGCACTCTGTCCTGTAGCTCATCAGATGGCTTTGCCGACAGAGCGCACCTGCGTGATGGGACCTCAGTTTCTAGCAGCTGGTGGTCCACATCCAGCAAATGCTGACTCACCTCGCTGCTCTGCTCGCCTGGCCTGCCGGGGGTGGGGGGTCCCCAGTTCCTTGTCAGTGAACCCCTCCCTGTCTCGTGTGGTCCTGGAGCCGCCCTAGGGTGCAGAGGAGCTCCTAGGATAAGGAGAGTCGGGTGACACAGGCAGATGGCAGCTCCGTTTTGGTCTCCTTCTGTCTTAGATTCCAAAGGAAAGTTCCCCGCCTCTGAGAAGCCTTTCCTGGCACAAAGCCCCCGAAAAGTGGTCTTTTCCTCACGCAGTGCTGTGTTTTACCTCCAGTCATGTCCACCACGTGGCTTGCAGTTGCGTGTTTACCTTCATCTTGCTAAATTGTGTGCTGGCAGGTGCCAAGCTTTGGTCATCTGTGTCCCCTCCAACTTCACTTTTCTTACGGGCAAGTCTTACCTTGTCACTTTACAGCCGTTTGGGGGCCTCCGTGACCTGGGATGAAGCCCTTGCTCTGCCTCCTCCCCAGCCTTGTCACCTGCGGTCCTGCCCGTGTCCTGGCTGTCCCAGGCACCCTGAATTCCTCCAGTGCCATCCTCGTCACAGCCTCTGTCCTGTGCCAATTGACTGGTGTGCTAGCCTCTCATTGGCAGCTTGTTCCCCGGGTGCAGGGTTCAGCCCGGGGGTCTTTATACTTCTCATGCTTGCTGGGCGGCGGGCTTTCCCCTCGGCCGGATGTTCTCCTAGCGTCCAGGGAGGTTCTCCACCAACGGGGCTGTCGGGATGGATAAATCTCGATGACTCTTGCACCCCACCGTCTACGCGCTTCTCTGCGAAATGCCCCCCCAAAGAGGGTCCGACGATGCACCGGCCTGCACCCGGCCGGCCCCGCCGCGGGGCCTGAGCACTGCTGTCTGACCGTCACGGTAGCACTTGATGTCCTTTCCTTTCAGTCTTTTCTCTGCGCTTTGCTTTTTACAAAACTGAGACGAAATATGTAGTCTGTGTCCTGCTTTCTTTAACTTGGCATTCTCTCCTGACCATATTCCTACATCATGATTTTAAGAGCTTACATAATGCTCTGTTTCGTAGAGACACTTACTGAACCATTTCCATATTGTTCGAGCTGAATACATTTTCAGTTTATCAGTTGTTCCACATGCACATCTCTGATCGTTTGATTGTTTCTTTAGGACTGATTTCTGGAAGTGGGATTATTGGATCTGAAAAATGTTTTTTTAGAACTTTGGATGCAGATTACCAGATTGTGAACTGAAAGATTTTTATCTGGTATTACTCTAGAAATAAAATTCTAAAAATGGTTTTCTCCCATGGGATGTTCACAGGGTAGAGATGCTTTTAAGAAATGGAAATTATCTTTGACTCCAGGAAATCGCTTTCCCACGGGCTTATATGCCAAGAGTTAGATCTGAAACCAGGCCGTGTGCGGGGCCGACAGCTCGAGGGGAGGTGGCCTGGCCTCCTCTACGTTGAGTTGCGCAGATTATCCTGAGGATAAAATTGTGGCCCTGGAGTTCCTGTCATGGTTCAGCAATTAACAAACCTGACTAGGATCCATGAGGTTGCGGGTTCCATCCCTGGTCTCGCTCAGTGAGTTAACAATCGGCGTTGCTGTGAGCTGTGGTGTAGGCCGACGGCTACAGCTCTGATTTGAACCGTAGCCTGGGAACTTCCATATGCTGCAGGTGCGGCCCTAAAAAGACAAAAGACACAACAGAAAACTAGAAAAAATAAATTACGGCTCACATTTGAATGTCGGTCACCATGTCATCTCGGGAGTGTCTGTCTAGGCTGCTTCCGCGGAGAGCGTCTCTCTCCTGACAGGCACCCCTGGAGGAGCTGGCCGCCTGGGTGGCGGGGGTGGGGTCTCAGCCTGACCCCCGAGTGGCCAGCGGACTGGAGGGTCCGAGTCAGGGCTTGCTCCGTCAGGCTGCCCTCCCCCATTTCTCGCTGGTCAGGGCGCTTGGAGTTGGGGTTCCCTGTGCGTGGGCTTGGCTGGAGGATCTTCACACGTTTGCATTATTGGCCTAGAGCCGAGGATAGGGACTACGTCCTGAACAAGAGAAGACGCGCTTCCCCTTGTGGTTGGGGGGACAGGGTGCTGGGAAAGCCGGCTTCCAGGTCTAGAAGTAGCCGTGTGAACTGAGGCAGGTCAGCACCCCTCTGAGCTTGGGTATTCTTATAAGGAGGGGACTCTGCACAGGGTTTCTTTTCAGGATCCTTTGGACTGAAAAAACCCAGAAGTGGGCATGGGTGACCCTGTGCGGGTGGACAGTGAGGCCTGTGCCGCCCTGAGACGGCTCTGCGCCAGGAGCTGGGTGCGGGCAGGGGCTTGCAGATGGTGACGGCGCTCACGCCTGAGCACAGGGCCTCCTTGATGTTCGCTGGGTGGATGCCTTCCTGTTCCTGCTCTTTCTCGTCTGGAACGTCCTGCCTGACCGTGGAGCCCCTCCTTGGCGTCCCTGAATCCTCAGCATCAGCACGTGACAGGCCATCCTGTGTGGGTGGGTACCTCTGTCCCCAGACGTTGGTGACACTTGTGTCTGTGTCTGCCCAGCACCCCCGTCATGGCCCACTGCAGCGGGGGGAGCGAGGAGTAAACGTTCGGACCGAAGTGAAGGCGGCCGAAGGCGAATTGGCCGTGGGATCCTCCATGTGCTTTGGCAGCACCGGGGTGGGGGCGGCTGGCTGCCCCGCCGTGCTGTGGCCGCTGAGCAGGAGTAAAGGGCCGCCTTCTTTCCTTTTGGATGGACAGTTTTTGTTTGAACTACACACATGCATTTAATATGTACTTAATACTTCTTAATATCAGTGTTTAAGATGACAGACGCAAGCGAAAAGGGCACACAGCAAAGCACAGCCCAGTCCTGACCTTGCCGCAGTGCACACGTGCTTCCTGGCTCCAGCCTAGGTTTTTCCGTGAGAGCCTCTCGTTTCATCCCCTTGAAGGGATCGGGGAAAGTGTGACCTTCGTGTGGTGAGGTGTGGGAAAAGGAGGGCTGCTGGCCTAGAACTGAGAAGAAACGGGGTCTCCGTGACTCAGATTCTCATTTCCCCAAGTCCCTCCCACATCAGAGATTCTTGGATCTGGATCGTTAATAAGAACCAGAGTTAAAGATATGTTTGAACAAGGGGGAGGTGGGAGAGGGAGCTCGTTCTAGAAGAACAGCTTTCACAGCTCTGCAAATAAGAGCTGATAGACCCAGTCTGGGTTCTTTCCAGAAACTTAATTCCCAAGTCATTTATTTTAGGTTCCTATTTTAAATTTAGTTTTGGCAAAAGAAAAATAAAGACACTCCATTCTGCTTTCTGCTCTTAAGTAAGAAAATCTCCAGCTTCAGGTGATTTGGAGCAGTGGGTCAGTTACATGTCCTTACGGTGGGCACCGTGCTGGCTGTTACAGGAAGACACGGGGCTGTGGGCGTTTTCAAGAAGCTTCCGCTTTATTTGCAAGAAGAAAAATTTGTTTTAAAACCTCAACTAGGTCAGCGTGACAGGGTTCTCGCTGACTTAAGCAGGGACAGCTTGAGCATCAGAAAGTGATGGTTGCAGTGGATCAAAGCAGTTTAAACAGAAACACACGAGAGGGTGGTGATGATGATGAGCCACAAAACTTACGGATCACCATTGGGGTTGCTGAGATCAACACGTTACTTTGAAGATTTAAAAGGAAAAGAACTTTAAAATTTTTTCTTTTCTTTTTTACGGCTGCACCTGCGGCATATGGAAGTTCCGGGGCTAGGGATTGAATCAGAGCTGCAGCTGCTGGCCTACACCACAGCCACAGCAACGGCAGATCCGAGCTGCATCTGCGACCTACACCGTGGCTTGTGGCAACACAGGATCCTTAACCCACTGAGCAAGGCCAAGGATCAAACATGCATCCTCGCGGATACTAGTCAGGTCCTTAACCCCCTGAGCTAAACGGGAACTCCTAAAAGGGAAAGAACTTTTTTAAAAAATGGGACCTATACCAGGCGATGTCATTTGAGAAACCGGGAAGGAAGGGTGATGGGAAGCACGTCCGTCCTTTTGGGTGCTGGAGCCTGGAGCCTTGCTGGCTGTCTCTCCTCTGTGCCGGGTGGTCAGCTGCCAGTGAAGGCAAGGCAGGCTCCCTGTCCCTCCAGGGCTGCGGGCAGTCGCGTGGGCGGAGGATGAATGTGACCCCTGCCCACCTCCCCCCAGTATGTGACCTTGGGCAAATCACGCAACCCCCCGAACCCCACTGTGTGAAAAGGTGACAATGACACCCAGTTAGCAGTTAAACTGAGCACAGGGCTCGCAGGTCACCTAAGAGGGCTTCAATGGAAGCCGACCCGCCTTCCCTCTGAGTGCTCCCCTAGGGCCACCCTGAGCCTCTACGCACAGTTTGAAGGGCACCAGGTGGCTCCGAGGCAGCTTTGGGCTTGGCGTTCCCGTTTCTCTCACCCAGAGGGTGACCCTCAGCTTCAGACGGCTGCCTGTGGCCGCCACTCCCTTCCAAACCACACTGGAAGTGCCCACGTCTTGACCACTGATGTTGAAATAGTTATAAAATAGAGTGTGGTTTGAAAGGAGCTGCCCTTTGCTGTTGACCACACGTTCCAGAATTAGTAGAGCAGACTAGGTGTAACCGATCTGCCTCTGAAACGGAATTTTAAGAATCTAAGACTTAGGGACTTTTGGTTTGGGCAAGGTGAGCTATTTTTAGAATGAAACACACCAGCGTAGCAGAGGGGAGGAAGATGGGCTCTGGGATCAGATGGACGTGGGTCTGCACCCGGCCATGCCTCTCTCCAGCCTTGTTTCCTGGGATGGGTTATTCGCTCCCCTTTTCGGTGTCCTTACTGTGTCGTACATACGTGGTTGAAGTCATTTGTGCTCTCTGCAGACGACATCGGGCTCCCCTTGACCTTGACCGCACCCAGCGCCGGGGGTGGGGGGTGGGGCTCAGTGGGGCTGAGTGTGCAGCCCCACCCTGTTCTTTGATTCTCACCTTATCCTTGTGATTATTGCACAGCAGACTCTTGTCCTCCCAACGAGAGGGTACATGTGTGACCAGGTCATGCGTGTTTGCCGGAAGGCATGGCCTGGAGCCCTGGCCTTCCTGCTCTGACCCCTTTGTCACACTCGTGTGCTTCTGTCTTTCACCGGGTATGCTGAGTGTAATCTCAGAAGTACATTCAGTGAATCCGGAGTTGTAGGCTCTTCTCTGGAATGTTAAAAGACAATAATCGAAGGAAAAGGGCCTAAACAGTGAGATTCATGTTCTCTGGTGTTTGTCGGATGCGCATAGGAACTCCCGAAGGCGCCCCTGGAGATCCAGGGCACAGTTCCTGCCCGGTGGGTGGGGGGACACGCCGTGAGTGGCTCCTGCGGGTCAGACTCGGCCCCAGGGCTGCCCCCACAAACAGGTGTCACCGTGTGTGCCCTGGTTGTCAGGCCTGGCCCAGCAGTGGCTTTGCTGCTGGTGGCTGTGTTTCCCTGAGGAGGAGTTTGGGGGACTCTAGGCGTGTTTCAGGATCTGCTCCTCAGTGAAGAAGCTGCAGCACCAAGGTTTCCTGAGGCCGCTTCCCTCGGAGCTGAGGGGGCAGGAGTGACGCCGCGGGCAGCCTGAGAGCGTGCTTGTGACCCGGCCGCGTCGAGTTCTCGGGCAGGGTTCCACCGCACGTCCCCCCGGCTTCTTGTGCCTGCAGGACGTTGTGCCACTTCTCTGATGGAAGTGATGAAGAGGAGAAAGCAGGTGTCCAAGCCGCAGACGCTGTCTTGTTGCAGACCGGCTAGATTCGCTTAAAAATGCTCGACGCAGACGTTGGGGGAGTAGGTTCAACCACATTACCTTTCCAGAATGACCTCTGACCCCTGCCCTGCCCTGTTTCAGACTCAGAGGCCTGAGACTGCCTCTGGCTTCTGCAGTTTGACAAAGAGCCGTGTGATTTTCATGTCCAGCAGGGCCGGGCAGCCACACGACTGAGACCCCGAAGCCAGGTTTTTCTCTCTCGAAGGTGCTGCGTTGAAGCCTACTGATGGCAAAATGCCTGCAGACGAATGACAGGGTTTTCGTTTTCTCTTCAGACAATGGTGTGTTGTCTTATATTCTAGCACGAAGAGCAGTGAAGCTTGGTCCCCACCCTGGAAGCACTTGCGGTGCATTGGGGACATGCCTACCAGATGGTTGTGGTGCAGCCTGCTGAATGCAAGCCAGGAAGGCTCCTCAGAGGAGGCAGGGCCCCGGGCAGAGGATGTGTCACCAGCAGAGGCCCGGAAACTGAGCTGACTTTGGCCGCCCTGGCCTTGCTCCGGGACGCGGCTCCTGCCGGATCGAAAGGGGAAGCTGTGACGCCCGCCTGGGAGCACCAGCGAGGCGCTGGGCCAGCAGGGGCCCAGTCTGCGGCTGGGGCCTCCTGCCATCCTGCAGGCCAGGAGGAGTCCTAGGAGGCGGGGAAGCAGGGTGTCCCCTTGGGGTTTCGTGCCACAAGCAGGAGGCCGTGGAACTCGTGCGGGACTCGCTCCCTCCCGGTCACCAAGCCAGTTCTTTGGGACCTGTGGCTGGCACGATGGGTGCTGGTCAGGACAGATAAGTTCTTTCTGCTCCCCGGTGCCACTTGGCTTTTCTCGGATTCTAGTTCCTTGGTGTGTTTGATTCTGTTCACAAGTGAGAAGAAGCTGGCGGGGGCGGGGCTGGGGCGGCCGATGCCTTAACGGTGCCTCTCACGTTGCTGTCGCAGCGCACGTGGAAAACGAAGAGCAGTACACCCAGGCCCTGGAGAAGTTCGGGGGCAACTGCGTGTGCAGAGATGACCCGGACCTAGGGAGCGCGTTCCTCAAGTTCTCCGTCTTTACCAAGGAGTTGACAGCGCTGTTCAAAAACCTGGTAAGTGTCAGGACCGTGTGCCGCGGCCGGGCCGTGGGAGGTGCCCGCAGGGGCTCCGGGGGAAAGGGGGTTCCACCGAGACACTCAGGGTGCGTTTGGTAAACAGGAGTGAACTTCCTGCCCCGGAGTGCCTAAAGCGATTAAGTTTCCTCTACACACTGGGTCACTTGGGAATAAATTTTAGAATTGTAATTTTTACTCTAACAAGAAAGACTTTAAATTCAACTCGGCATCTTAAAAAGGTACACAGCTGAGGCACAAAATGGATTAATGCCTTCATCTTCTTAGGGGCCTCTGACTTCAATTTTTAATAGTTTCTAAACAGCGTAGACTAGTCTGTTTCTGGTACTTAGAGTAGATATTTTAAACTTAAAATACTTAACAAATATGTTTCAGACCCTCTTACAGAGTAAGGTAACCTATAATCAAAGCACGGAAATGACTGAATGATCCAAGGCCTTTTGTGCCCCCAAGTGAAGGACCTAAGAAAAGCGAGTGGGAAGTGGACTGAGTACTTCCTGCCTGGGGTGGGCGCTTGGATTTTAATGCGGGGTGAGCGGCGTTCTTTCCTGCGCTTGGCAGCGCAGTGCCATCCTGGCTGTGGGGGCAGAATTCTGAAGAAGCGGCAGCCTGAGAGCATGTTTGTGACCCTGCCGGGGTGGGGGTGGGGTTTGCTTCCGAAGAGGAATGCACGCTGGGATGGTCCCAGCGTCTCCTTCCTGTTTTTCTCCCCTGGCTTCTCCCCGAGGTCGTGGCCACCGACCAGGTCACGAATTCAATAATGCTCTTAGTGTAGGTCGCAGACAACAGCGTCTTTTTCATTTCTCCTGTCAGCGGGCTCATAGCAAGTGAAAAATAGCTCATCATTCTTGAAGTGGTGATGACGGCGGGTTCATGAGCCCGGCCGTAATGGCAGAAACGAGGGAACACGATGTGCGCGACCGTGGGCGGGGAGAGCCTAATCGTCAGGGCTCTTGGTCTCGCTCCCTGTCTTCACTGGTAACATATTTCAGTGGGAAATGGTAAAAATAAAAAGCCATTGCTGTGCTTAAGATTTTCACTTGGGGTAGTTTGGAATCTCTTGGGGCTTTAATCCCGTTTGTCGCCCGTTTTTCCTGCCCCAGGCAGGCCGACGGCACGCAGAGCAGCGGAGCCCAGCCCCCTCCCTGGACACCAGCACATGTGCTTGTTGGGGTCTCACCACCGCGTCACAGTGGAACTTTTTTTTTTAACTGCATGGTCCCAGGGAAGATCGCTATAAATGCTGACATGTGGGGGGTCTTCTAGTGAACAGTCAGCCTGCCGCCTGGGCTCCCAGCCCCTCAGCAGATAAGCCCACGCTTGCTGAGCTGTCAGCCAGCTGCTGTGCGCCTCTCCCTCTTAAATATGAATGAACGGCCTCCAGAAGGAAAGAGACCAAAATAAATGGAAAAAGAACTTGGAGGAAATGGAGACAGTGCAAAGAGCCGAAGAAAACTTTAGAGAAATGGTACCGAGGTCCTCAGAGAAATCAGAAGGGAGGGTGGAATGCAGCTTGTTGTTAAAGAAAAGGGGGGCAGTCAATGCAAGAAAATAGAAAATTGAACATCCTGTGTGAGGGCTTGTAGTAAAGTAGAAAATAGATGAGAAGGACCAAGACCAAAAACGTGGGAAGTGGGTGAAAGACGAGACGAGGATCAATCCTCGAGGTCCCGTATCCGCTGACAGGCATTTCAGAGAGAGAAACAGGAGCACGCCGTGAAAGGAACTGTACGAGGGCCGGTTCCTGAGACAGAGGGCCCAGGATGGAAGGGGAGAAGGGGCCGCCCCACAGCATCCCCTGTGACGTCGCAGAAGCTCTTCATGGCTTCAGGGAGCACAGAGGCCGAAGCGTCGTGATGGCACCGGCCTCTCACGCGTGGCCCTGGAAACTTGAAGGCCTGGAGCATTGCCATGAAAATCCCCAGCAACAAGATTCTAACCTGGAGTTAGACCCGCGCCGAGCCTGAGAGCAGAATGAGAGATGTTTCAGACAGGCAGGGCTCAAAACAGTCGCTCCCAAGTGTCATTTCTCTGAAACCCCTAAAGGTTGTGCGTTGGCAGCATGAAGAGGGAAACCTGGACAGAGCAAGGTGTGTGGCTCTGGAAACAGGATCCAGCCGGGAAGAGCCAAGAAAGTGGTCCCAACAGGATGGTGATGGAAGCCCTAGCAGGTGGCTTGGGGACAGAGGGAAGGGGCAGGAGGCCGGGGTCCATCCGTGCCCCAGCAGCTGGCTCTTGTGGCTTCACTCGGCTGCTCTCCACGCATCCTCACAGATGTAAGGTGGCGATGATGACGCCATGCCTGGCTTTGCACCTAGAGTACCGCCGTCCCCTTAGCTCATTTAATCCTTGTAAGAGTCCCACAAGGTGAGTCAGTGGTGTCCCCGCTTTGCGGATTAGATAACTGAGGCTCTGTGGTTTGTTTAAAAAGTCGATCCTCTCTCCTGACGGCTCTGAGTCCTCATCAGCTTTTGCTCGGGGCCCACAAGCCTCACTCTGCACACAGAGTCACTTGACCTCAGGTTTAACATGAGCAGCTGTGCAGTTTGACAAGAGCAGCCCCTTCATACCTTGATTTTCTGCAAAACGAAGAGCAGAGCAGGGTCTGGCCGTGGCCGTGGGTACCTTGTCACAGCGGGCCATTCCCTGCAGTCTGCCACTTTGGGTTCATCAGAAATCCCTGCCAGGCCCCGGTGCTCGCCCACTAACCACAGTCAGTGAGCTCCCCACTGCCTCACTTCCCGGGCACCCATGGTGCCGTCAGCAGTGGGCACCAGTTCTTCCTCCTGTCCGCTGCCCGGGGCCCCTCGTGTTGCACATAAACAGCATCGGGCCTGTAGCCAACAGGAGACAGAGCTGGGAGTCGCACCCAGGTCTTCAAACTCCAAACCCATGCTCTTTCCACTGTGGTGTTTAAAGGAATCAGGGCTTCTTGTCAGCTTCTTGGGGGGAAAGAAAAAGATGGGACAGAGGGAAGGCCACGCAGGGAGCAGCGTAGAGAGAGGAGCCCTGCGGGCCACGCTGCCGCCACCATGCAACAGCCGGACGCCTGTTTCCCCATCTTCAAACCAGGATGAGAAAACCATCCTGCCCCAGCCGCTGGCCCCGACCAGATAAAAGGGGGCAGGGGAGGGCTAAGCCCAGCACTCAGGTCACATCCCAGTGTCGTTACAGTTAAGTCCCTCATTAAAGTTCAAGTGACAGGAGTTCCCATCGTGGCTCAGTGGTTAACGAATCCGACTTAAGAACCATGAGGTTGCGGGTTCGATCCCTGGCCTTGCTCAGTGGGTTAAGGATCTGGCGTTACCATGAACTGTGGTGTAGGTGAGCTGTGGTGTAGGTTGCAGACGCAGCTCGGATCCCGCGTTGCTGTGGCAGTGGCGAAGGCCGGCGGCTACAGCTCCTGTTAGACCCCTAGCCTGGGAACCTCCGTATGCCGCGGGTGTGGCTGTACATAAGGCAAAAAGCCAAAAAAAAAAAAAAAATTCAAGTGACAGTAGCTCAGAGTCCTTGTGCCCGACTTAGTTCAGCTTTTGCTCTGTGGAGTTAGGGGTTCTGATCCTTTTTCCAGCAAAAATCAGAGAGGGGGGAGAAAATAGCTTCCTTGTGCCCAGAGGGCATTCCCCAGGCCAGGGTTCAGGCAGCGTTGGTGCTGGAGCACTGCGGCCGTAGGAACGCCAAGTGGCTGCTTCTACGAAGCTGTCGCTCTGAGTGAGCTGCTAGAGGAAGATTCTCCTTTTTTGGTATTTCGTATACCATTCTTACTCCTATTTTTGGTCACATCTGTCCTACCTCTTATTTTTAAAGCCTTGCTTTTGCTTTCCCTCAGGCGTTCAAAAAACCTTTCAGTCTTGCATGGCCAAGATTCTCTCTTCTACCTCTTGTCCAGGAAGAATGATAATTACCAGCTACCTGCTCTTCGGTCTGAAAGAATGTTTATGAAGCCGTCGGAACGTCCCCAAAGAAAGGCCAGCTTAGCCTAAAGTGAGGTTTTGTTACTAATGGGCGAGAGTCTCACCTTCGGAGGCCACGCGTCCCCTCTGCGGGAAGGCAGGACGGGGAGACGGGCCGCTCCCGCAGCACGTGGCGCACGTGCGAGCCTCAGCCGTGGGTAGCGGCAGCCTGCGCTCGTGGGCACCCTTCCTCTCGCTGGATGGGTGTGAGAATCCTGGAAAGGTTTTCCGGGGCTGCTTCTGTGCCAAGAAGTGGCCTTTGCACAGACGGCTGCTCTAAGGGGATAGATTCCTGACAGGTCGTCTGCCGACAGAGTCTCTGTCTCTGGTTTCACAGAGTCGCTCGTGAAGTGTGCGCTCTGGGGCCACAGACCCGCTCCAGGTGAGGACGGGGCCCGCAGAGGCTGAGCCGGGATGGAGCCCAGGGCACGGTCTGGGAGTGGCCCTGGGGCTGAGGACTTTCACTTCAGTCCATCGAAGGAGGAGCCTGAAAGTCCCACTAACCAGCATACACTTAAGTCTTGGATTTCTTTTTTTCCCTTTTTTTACACAAATGATTGGAGTTAGACACTTTAGCCACCTAGTGAAGAGCTCGTAAGATTGTCGGGGAGAGTGTGGCCTCGGCTTTGCCCGTGCGCGGGGCCTTGGCATGGAGGTAACGGGGACCTGCTGCGCCGGTGACAGTGTCCGACGTGGCACCGTCTTCCCAGCGCTTTCGCCAAGGGCCAGTTCTTGTGAGTAAAGCCCACCTCGTTGCCGAACTGAGAGCTGCCTCTGCCCTGCCTCACCCTTGGGGCGCTCACAAGCTTTCTTCTCTTTTCACTCTTCTACTGAAAATATCCTATATTTTAAAATGTTTTGGAGTTTATGTTGTGGCAGTGAACTCGACTAGTATCCCTGAGGACACCGGTTTGATCCCTGGCTTCACTCAGTGGGTTAAGGATCCAGTGTTGCCGTGAGCTATGGTGTAGGTTGCAGACATGGCTCGGGTCTGGCATTGCTGTGGCTGTGACTGTGGTGTAGGCTGGCAGCTACAGCTCCAATTGGACCCCTAGCCTGGGAACCTCCATAGGCCGCGGGTGCAGCCCTAAAAAAAAAAAAAAGAAAGAAAGAAAAAAACAGGCCCAGCGTCTGTGCATTCCCCTTATTTCTGGTTTATCAGTCATTCCTTAAGATCTAAAATGTGACAGGGCACACCTGTATATTCCAGATTCCAATCTACAGAGCACTCGGACTTGGTTTGTTTCATTTCACCCCCTGGGATCTTAGTCACCTGGGGGCCTCTTAGAAGTGCAAACTCTCGGCCCCTGGCCTGCAGACTCTCCACTTGCCCAGGGCAGAAGTCAGCACGTTAAAGCCTGAGCAGCAGTGCCCTGGACCAGTAGCACCAGCAGCACCTGGAACTTGTTAAAAGCCTCCCCCCCTCCACACATGTGCTGAATTGTGGTTCTCCAACTTCAGCTTAGTGGCAGCACCTGCAGGGTTGCTAGAACACTCCCCGATGGGTGCGGTTTCCCAGAGTTATTGATCCGCTTGCATTCCCTAGAGGGCAGCCGGTGTGAGCCGTTCAGACGCCTCCCCTAGAGGAGATGCGGCTGGGCGCCTGGGTCTAGCGAGGCGGGTAAGGAGGTTCTAACCTTGGATTCCAGAAGGTACTAAATAGGAAAAGGTGGTTTGGTTGTTGGTTGATGTCTTGATGTCGTATGGGTTTTGGGAGCTGTGGATTCCCTGATCCTGTGCTCATAGTGGGCTGCGTGCGGGTTCTCTGCACAGCTGTGGGTAGGCTGCCGTGTGTCGTTTCATCCTCTGGTCTCTAGTGGAAGACGGGAAAGCCTCGCCATTTTCTCTCCACTTAGAACCTGAAAGATCAAAGCAGTGGGACTGCCAGAGATGCAGCATTAAAGGCAGAAACCAGGTCAGTGCTCTCCTCTCTTTCTTGCGGTGTGAACGTTGCTGGGTTTTTGGCAGCTGGCTGGTTTTGATCTTGCCGTTTGTGTTAACCACTCAAGATCGGCATCGGTTCCCCTGTCTGCTTTTGAATTAAAGAAACCGTCAGAGTGATTCTGCTGCCAGGAACAGGCCTGGGAGTGTGTGCTCACAAGGGCCCCGTGTGTGCGTGTGTGCGGGCACGCCTAGGCCTTGGGTGGTGCTGTCAGCAGCCCTGGGGAGAAGTAACCAGAGACGAAAGAGACCTCGATGGTTTCCTTTTGTGACGTTTCCTCATATGTCTCTGCTGAACTGCCCTGCGGACTGGGAGTGGGGGCTCTGTGAAGACGCACTGGGGGCCGCGTCCAGTCTCACAGCCTGTCCCTGACCAACCGTGGGCCAGGGGTGGGTGGGGCTGGCTGTATTATCAGCTCTGCTGTTGCTTAGCTGTGGGATTTGGGGGCAGGGTGGGTGGCTTCACCCTCCCTCTGTCCCCACTTCTGTAAAATGGGGACAAGCCCGACCTCTCAGAGCAGTTGTAAAGCTTACATGCCATTCGGTGGCCCTGTGCCATTCGGTGACTTATTAAGGCCACTCTAGCTAGGACCTTCTGCTTCTCCAAAATGTTTTTCTCTCCGGATGTTCACTCGTTCAGACAGGCAGCCTTTGGGAAGACCAGAGAGAGCTGTGCTGTGAACCTTCAGGCACAGCCTGCGAGGGGGCCTGTGTGCTGGGAATCCCGTCTGTGGGGAAAGGTCCTCCGCCGGCTTTGGCTTTTGCGGGGCTCGCTGCCTCGCTTCCTTCCTACTCAGCTGGGTCACCTTCTGAAAGGTCCTGAGAGTCCTGCCCCGTGAGTAATCGGAGGTCTCTGCTGGTAAGATTTGTAGCAGCCCCCAAACTGGAAAGAACTCAGAAGCCTGTCAGCGGGTGTCTGGATAAGCCGGACAATGAAATTACTGTCCAGCAAGAAAACGATGAGCCATCGATGCAACAACACGGGTGGGTCTCGAAGTAAATGTGAAAGACACCAGCAAAAAGGGGAGCATGCTGTCTGAGGCCCTGCATAGAAAGTCCTAGGAAACGCCATTACTCTGTGGGGACGGAAGCAGATCGACTGGTGGTTGCCTGGGGACTGTGGGCTGGGGAGCGAGGAGCTGAGAGCTGAGGGTCACAGGAGGGCACAAGGAAGCTCCCGGGGGTGGGGGTGCGCTCGCCGGGTTTTGGCAGTGGTTTTGTGGGTTTGCCTGTATGTCATAACTTAAGGAGTTGTGCACTTTAAATGTGTGTAGGTTATTGTGCCTCAGTTACGTCTCAGTAAAGCTGCTTAAAAACATTGATTCGTAAGCTGTTGGTCTAAAGCACTGCTCTCCACTAGGGTTTTTTACACTGGCGGAAATGGCCTATATTTTCTACATCTAGTATAAGAAGCCACTGACCGCATATAGCACTTGAGCACTTGAATATGCTGGCGCAACTGAGGAATTCCGTTTTTACCCGATTTAATTTTAACCCATTTAAACTTGAATGGGCACGTGTAGCTAGTGGCTGGCACATTGGACTGCACAGGTGTAACGCTTTACCTGCTGTGGGAGCACCCCGGCAAGGCCCACCCCCACACCCCTGGGTCTTCGGTTTTAGCTCCTGGAGAAGACTCCGTTTCCGGCAGGTGCCGCCTGTTTCCTAGGCACATATCCTCGCTAATCCTGAAGCCCCTGCTGAGAATGCCCTTAACTGAGGCAGTGAGGTAGGTCTGAGGCCTTTTTGCAGCTCCTCGTCCTCCGACACGGAGGTGCTGCCGGGGCCGTGTCCTCGGGAACAGGTGTTTGCACTTCTTTGACTCAGTCTTGATTTCAGCTGTTAAGCTCTGAGCAGCATTTGTGCAAATTAAAAGGATCAGCAAAGCTCTGTAGAGCCCAGTGTTGTCTTTTCTCTCTTTCTGGTTTCTCATAGACCAGGCATATTAAAGTAAGCTCTCATGACATGGGAACGTTTCGGGTAAGGCTGATTTAAGGACAAGCTGATTATCCCCAAAGAGCGGTATGGGTTTTTGAGGAGAGCCCGGGAGTTCCTGCGCTTTTCTAGACTAGAGTGAGGGAGACTGCCCAGTGACTTTGTTTTTTGTTTTTTTTTTCCCTCGTCTTTTTAGGGCTGTACCCTCAGCATATGGAAGTTCCCAGGCTAGGGGTAGAATCGGATCTGTGACTGCCAGCCCACACCACAGCCACAGCAACTCGGGATCTGACTGAGTCTGCGACCTACACTGCAGCTCACGGCAAGGCCAGATTCCCAGCCCACTGAGCGAGGCCAGGGATCGAACCCAGTCCTTAGGGATACTAGTCGGATTCGTTTCCGCTGCGCCACGACGGGAACTCCGACTTTGCGGTTCTGAGCGTCTCTTCTCTTTACTGTTCCTTAGGAACAGAGCAGTGTGGTGCGAGCATCCTGTCTGGGTTCAGGCTTCTGGACAGGTTCCCAGGGCAGAGCCGTGTTCTCAGTGCCTGAGTCAAGGAGAAGGCAGCGCTGGGGTTTCCGGGGTCAGGCTGGGGTCAGGAGCCGAGCTTTGACTGGACCAGCAGCTGCTGGAAACCAGTGATGGAGCTAAAGGAGGTGGGGGTCGGCAAGTGTTGGGGGACAATGGGAAAGGTTTTAGAGAGTATGAAAGTGGCAAAGCTAGAGTCCAGGAATTTTAAAACAAATAATAAAATAATTAAAACTGTGTGGAAAGATGGCTGTTGTCTGGCTGTATTCCCTGCCCCCAGCCCGTCTCCTTGTTTAGCTTCGTTCGCTAATCAGCCGTGACTTTAGCAGGGAGGCTGCCCTTGATCTCCGTAGGCCTCTCTGCCTGCCCGCGACCGAAGCGCTCTCGTTCGCCTCCTGAGGTCACAGGCCTCTGACCCCTTGCCGAGTCGTCTCGTCAGACGTGTGAGCCCAGGAAAAGCGAGGACGGCGGCTCTGAAGACTGCCTGTGTGCTCTGGGAACTAGAGCCCTGCTTCATAGCAGTGATGAAGAGCAGTAATTTGTGTTCAGATCGTGCTTGGTGTTTCCGAAAGCCGTTTTAACATACTTGTGAAAAGTCAGAGCGTAAGAGAAAGCCTGATGCTTGCTTGGTGCTAAGGAGAATGTTCCAGTTGGGTTACCCAGCGGTAATTTAATTCTTCCCATAGATCATAAAAACTTCATTACTCGTAAATTGAGGCTGGAGCTGCTGAGCGCAGGCACGTGCAGTTATCTTTTGGCCGTGGTTTTCCTCTCCTGTGGCCAGAACGGAGATGGTTCGTTTAGCCGAGAGCCTGAGGCTGCTGGGCGGCCCCAGGCAGACAGCCCGTCAGAGGGAGACCCGGAGCCCATCCTCCCTGCTGCGGAGCCCAGGCCCAGCGGAGGGCCAGTCATTTCCTGGCCGCTCACCCTGAGTCAGCGTGCCCGTGTGCAGGGGCAGCTGGGGGCTGGGCCAGGAGCTGGGCGCTTTAGTAGTAAACCCGTCGATGGGGATGCTGTGTGTGTTTGTGACAGTTTATTTAAAAAAAAAAAGAACAGCTTTATGAGGTATGTTTTACATGTCAGTTACACAAGTCAGTGACTTCTTGCAGCCTTACCAAGCGGTACAGCCATCACTTTAAATCAGTTTGGAGACATTTTCTTCTCCCCAGTAAGGTCCCTCCTGTCCTCTCCAGGTTAGTCCCCACTCCCCCCTCCCCCAGCCCCAGGCAACGGCTCATCTACTTTCTGTCTCTTTTGTAATAATTGAGCTAATTATTTTCTGATTAGAAAAGTAATAGTTTCTTATTTTAGATCATTGGAGTAACCCCAGAAAGCGAAATGCTGGGAATGAAGGCCGGCAGGCCCTGGGCAGGATTCTCTTCTAGCTGCTTTTTTCAGCTCTCACCCACCCCCCGCCCCCCACCTGGCTGACGTGGTCTCGCCCCTGTGCCCAGATGCCCTCCACCCCATCTTGCAAGACAAAATTCTCCCTCTCTTGGGAGGCCTGTATGCCGTAACCGCAACCAGCAGAGGTTTCCCTGGGGTCCAGACTGGAGGTAATTTTCTCTTCCTAGAAATTCGGTGGTGTTTTATTGATGGCCCATAGCCTTTCCGCATGGCACACTCCTTACTTAGATAATGGGCTTTATCTCCGCTATTAAACCCAGAGTTCGTGAGGGCTGAGGTTCTGTCTAGTTCATCCTGTCTTCTGGGCCCTCTGTGCCCGCCCAGCTTTATCTCCTGTCACTCCCTGAGGGCCCCTCCTTTGTGGCACTCATCACAGTTGGGCTGCCTGTTTAATGTCCTGTCACCCTGTCCCCAGTGTCCAGGATGAAAGCGAGCTGGCTCACTGTTCCGGGGTGCTTAGATTTTCCCTCTTCTTCACTTTGGTCTTTAACTCTGGATGCCAGAGCTTGGCGTACCTCTTCTGACCGAACACCTGTCCTCAGTACTTGAGTGCTTAATTGAATTAAATAACAGATAGTCTTCGGATAGGTGTAGAAACCAGATTCTGGGTGATCTTCTCCCCTGCGACAGAGAATCTTGTTTTTCTCAGTCATGCAGCACTTAATACGCCTTTCATAAAAACATTCTAGGCGTCTTCCTGCGAATACAGTTTTTTGTCTGCAAGTGCCTTACTCTCTTTGCCCTGACCGCCTGTATCTGAGTTGCTCTGGTGTCTCAGACTCAGCCTCCCACCCTGAGCGGCTCTGACCCCCTTTCTTGGCCGGGCCGAGCCTTGTCCAGGAAGGCGCTGCCTCGGCTTCTCTCTAGGCAGTGTGAGGACTGAGTGGACCCGCGCCTGGGACCCCAGGCTCAGGAACTGGGAGGCCGCTTTCTCACCAAGCCCTGACCGCCCCAAGCCCTGGTCACTGTTTCTTTCCACCAGCAGCCCCTGGTCTCTGTGCAGAGTGACGCATGCTGCACGTGGTCTGTTTTAGACTTTTTGTTTAATTCTTGGGGTGCACATATTTATTCTTCCTCGGAGAAGGCAGGCATCGTGTTTTATTCACCTTAGTAGCCAGCTTATGGCTATCTGTAAAATAGGCAATCGGTAAATACATGATTAATGAATGAAGTCTCACAGTCGTCACTTGATGTTTCAAGTTATTAATGCATCTCTAGAGTCTGTCTCTTACATGCTCAAAAATATTAAAGTAAATTGATTGATTCAGCCAGTGGTTATCAAGCATCTGCTCTGGGCCAGGCTCTGTGCTGAGTGAATGTAAAAACTTGAAGCTGCCCTTTAGGATTGATGGTGTGAGGCTGATAAGACGGATGTAGTAGAACCTGTCAGGTGTCTTGAGAATTTTTTTAAAAGGAAGATAAGGGAGGATTGGCGGGGTGGGGGGGCTACTTCCTGCACAGAGGTTGGGGATGTTAATGGAAAGGGAGCGTCTAAGTCCCGCTGGATGGGTAGACTCTGAACCTCGGGGACACGGGGCAGACGTGCAGCTCAGGACAGAGCAGATGGAGTGGAGCTTAGACCCCAGGGACCAGAGCGGGGCAGGCAGAGATGAGGTGCAGCGGGGCGAATGAGCGTGGACTGTGAGCCGCCGGAGGCAGCGGTTTGGGCTTTATTAGGGGCACACGTCAGATAAACCCAGCAACTGTGAAGGAGGGGCTGGGGCAGCAGGGACTAGGGGACGGTGGCCCGGAACCGGGGAAGGCAAGGAGGGGACTCTGGGCAGCACTGGAGCCGACAGGAGGAGGAGGGGTGACACAGGGGGTGGAGAGGGACAGGGATGGCAGTGGGGGCCGAGCTGGCCTGGGCACCAGGCTGCACGCGTCCTGGCAGAGGAGGGGGTGGGGACGCGGCTCCGCCCAGGCTCAGCGGAAGCACAGGTGTGTGTGCTCTCGGGTGAGTCACCTGCACAGCCTTGTGTTTTTCTCTTCCTTCCAGTCATCCTCAGGACCTCGCCTTAAACTCCGCTTTTAACCCTCCAGGCTAATCTTAGCCAGTCATAGCTGATGAACTTGTGCCTCAGAGGACTCCTGGTGCATGACCAATGTTGAGCTGTGTCTGCCTAGGGCAGAAGTTACCCAAAAAATCATTTTTGGAATGACAGTCATTAATTGCCCATTTATTTGGCAGGCCGGGTGGTTGGTGCAGGCCTTATTACAAATCTTACCAGTACTTTTCAAGTAAATTTCCCTTTCCATTTTGAAATTTCATATGCTGAATACTGCATGGAAATCAGATCCCACATTGCCCTAAAAATTATCCCACTCAATGTAATTATATTAAAAATGAAATTTTATTTTGCTCGACTATAAGAAGGAACACAAAACGTTCCAAAGTCCTTACTCCTGCTCTTCTCCTTTTATGGCCCCGTAATCTAGGTGTGTGTGACCTTAGTGACACTTGTGCAAGGCCCGAGGGCCAAGCAGCAGGTGTGCTGACTTGAGGGTGGGGGGGGGGCACTTACTTCCTCGCTGGGGCGGGCGGGGGGGGGCTCTCATTGGCAGCAGAACTCAGGGAGCCTGTGCCTCCAGGCTCTTGCTGACTGAAGCGGGCTCTGCTCAGGGCCGAACGGCCAGCAGGAGGGGCTCGCTTGGCGAGAGTATTCTGCGTGTCAGGAGGCTTGGTTCTCCTCGATTTAATCTGCAGTGACAACTCACTAAACCACTGTCTCCAGCCTTCTTGCTTCAGGGAGAAGAACAAAGGGCCTTGGACCTCATGTTGCTCCTTATCTCGTATCTGCTTCGCTCAGCCATGCGCGCGAGTTCATGTACACACACACACACACACACACGCGCATGCACGCGCGTACGCGCGCGCGCTTGCTCTTGATTCTTTCCTCCTCCTCTCTCAACATTCACTCGTCCACGTCCTCAGGAGGCCAGCCCTCTTCATTCTGTTTTCCTTTCCGTTTCCCGGCCGGGGGCTGTGCCCGGGAGCCTGGGGTCTGGGCTCCCAGGGCGTCACATGGGGCCGTGAGTGAGAACAGGGCACGCTTGGCCTTCTCTTCCTGCGACTTTAAAGTGGTTCTGTCATTAGTTTTTCTTCCTTCATTATAATGATTGTCTTTCCACAGACTTTGTAGAATTTGATAATAGAAGGTTGTTGCGGTGAAATAGGCAGGCGTCGGCTTTTCCTTCGTTGCGCGTTCATCTGTGAGCTAAGCCATTGCGGGGGAGAGAGGTGAGCCGGAGTGAGGCTGCCACCCTCGCACTGGTCAGATTTTAAGCGAAGTTCAGTCATCACCGGGTGTTCTATAACCTCCTTGCTGCCCTAAGGAAATTGAATGTTTTTTTCTGTTTTTGTTTTTTAGATTCAGAATATGAACAACATAATCTCCTTCCCTCTGGACAGTTTGCTGAAGGGGGACCTAAAAGGCGTGAAAGGGGTACGGCGTGAAGAGTCCTGTCCGCTCTCGTCGATGCGGGCTCACGGTGACGCTGTCCCGGCAGCCGTGGCCCCACGCATCCTGCCTGGGCCGGTGGGACGGCCCCGTGTGGCCTCGGTCTCCCTTGGCTGGCCATCTGGGCCCCACCTTTCAGCCCCGTCAGTGGTGACCAGCCACTTTGCGACCATCCCGCTGGTGCTCTGAACGCGGGAGGGAACGTTCTTTGGAAAACCGTTGGGGACTTCTGGGCCCAGCCAGCTGAGCAGGGAGCCTGCATGGGGAAGCCTGGAGTCCCAGCTGGCATGTCCCCAGGAAAATCGGCACCAGTGAGGCCCGAGCTGCCTTATTTTTTCTGTCCTGCAAAGGGCGCTTGTGGCAGAGAACCTGCCTCTGCAGACGTCTGAGCTGGGGTCTGTTCCCCAGCGTGAGATCGAGGGATGGTCAAGGCGTGAGTGGCTTGTGGGCGCCTGGTGCTGAGCACTAAGCTGCTTTTGGTGTCGTTGGCACAAAGAGACATGGGATAGGAGACAGAGATGACTTTACCCCAGTTCTTAGGATACCCTGCTCTTTGATGGGATCCACACGTGGTCCCCAGTCTCATCTGGCCTCCAGGGGCCGATCTTGGGGGCCTCTGTGAGACAAAGGCCAGGAGAGCGGGCGGGCGGGGAAGGCTGGGCCCGGTGAGCCATGAGGACACCCAGGAAAGCTACTCATCGTCCCCTGGGGGCCCAGAGAGCGTGTCAGACAAGTTAGTCAGAAAAATGGGAGAGGGGAGCAAGGCAGGGGGAAATCCTTCATGTGCGGAAGCTGATGGAGCGGGTGGGGGTGGGTGGGGGATGGGGCTGTGGGTGGCAGGCCCGGCCCATTCCTATGGGGCTTTAGATCCAGGCCTTGCCAGAAGGCCATGAAGAGTCAAAAAAAAAAAAAAAAAAAACCCAAAAAAACAAAACCCAAAAACCCGCACAGATAAAGGATTTTCTCTTCCCAAAGGACCATGTTAAAAGGAGCATAAATGGGTGGGAACCACTGATAGAATTACTGGTGGCTCAGTATATTTTGAGCCAGGCTTTTTCAGGGAGTATGAGGTTCTAAGTTCCAGACAGAATCGGGAATGGAGAGACCTCAGGAGAAGGCGACTGACTGACTTGTATCCTTGTGGTTTGGGGCCCAAATCAGGGGTGCACGTATTGAGGAGATTCCTGAATCAACAGAAAACACTGGACTCCCCTTTAGAGAGAGGTACTAAAATACTTGCAGCTTAAAAGCTGTGTCTTTCTGGGTTTAGTTTTAAAATAATCCTAGGGCAGAGGGCAGGCTGTAGGTGAAACCAGATGGGCTGTGAGTGGTTGATACTTGTTATAACCAGCTGGCAGGCATCTTATACAGTTCTCTCCACTTTTCTCTGTATTTATTTGGTACATTCTATAATAAAAATTCCTTAAAGCGAAAGAAAAACGAGGAAATGCCATTCGCTAATCTAATTAAAAGCCTGGGCTCTAAGCTCTTTATTTTTCATGGGATCACATAGGTCACTTACTACAGAAATTAATGCTCCTTCAAGTCTAGTCTAGGGATAAGTAAGTTTATCTTGCCCAGAAGTTAATGATTATTCCTGTTTAATTTATGTCTGTCTCTGTTTACAGGATCTGAAAAAGCCTTTTGATAAAGCTTGGAAGGACTATGAAACAAAAATGTGAGTGTTTTCATTTTGAAGACTCAGTATAGGTAATTTGAGATTTCAGTTTTAAATTGAGTTTTTCTTGCTTAAAGGTATTGTGTAAATAAACCTTAATCCAGGAAAGAATTTACCCAAAATGGTGTTGCTGTGGTTTGTCCTGGTGCTTTCATACGTGGTGTCTACGTTCATGACAGCCTCTCTCAAACAGCTTTTTCCTCGTCCTCTTGGGTCCTGATGGCTGCAGAACGGTATTTTCAGGAAAGCTAACTGACCGCTACTGGCTGACCTTAGGCTGCTGTTGTAACGTCGCCGTTGCTCACTCCGAGTGGAGCGGATTGACCAGCTAGAATCGGGCTAGCAGTTGTGGGGACCATGATTTCAATTATTTTACGTACCTAAGGAATAGAAAATATTTAAAAAATGCCTCTTGCTCTGTAACTGCTCTGCACACTGGGTAGGAATAGAGCGTTTTCTCGGTGGAAATAGGAAACTTTTATATGAAGTGTCTGGCAGAGCAAGAAGTGTTGAGAAGAAAGCCTGTCCCGTTGTGACTCCCAGTGTTTATTTAATGGGGTTGGTTTGTTTTCCCAGCCCGGGGTGTCTGCTCAGCGGTGCAGGAGCACACAGCTCACAGCATACCTTTAGTCCTGGTCCCGTCCCATCCTGGAATCTTAGGTTGCCGCGCTGCGGGTTCTGGAGATGCGCTGACGGCAAACCCTTGTGTATAAGCACAGATGGAGCCTGAAGCCGGAACGCCCTGGAGGTCTGCGCACCCAGAGACGCTCCAGCCTTGGTGTCCTGGCCTGTGGGCGTCCTGCATCTGCGGGCCAGCTCCGCGCGGTGACTCAGGAGAGGGGCCCCATCCCTGCTTTCAGGATGGGAGCCAAGTCTCGGGGCTTGCTGCTTGTCACCCCGGGGAGTCAGGGCCAGGACGTGGGTTTGCCCGCTGCCATTCAGGGCCTCAGGGCAGTGCTTTTGTGCATCCCTGAACCAGGACGGGCAGACGTGCAGGGGTCTCTGAAAGGGCTGCCCGAGAGAGCCTTCTGCTTCTGAAAGGAAAAGGTTTACAAGAGAGATGGGATCGAATTCTGTAAAGTCAGGACACGCAGCTAGATACGGTGAGGGCAGCGTCGCTCACAAAGTCCCAGAACTGGAGAAGGAAGGTGTGAGCACCCTCTAAGAGTCAGAGCCATTCTGGGATGAGTTTAAAAAGCCCCTCTGCCCACTTACACGCGAGACTGATTTACCCCAGAGGCCCTGTGAAATGCAGCAGTTTTAAGACGGCTTTGAAATGCCCGGCCAGTGGTTCCATACCTGCCGTTACAGAGTGACCGCCGTCTGGCCCGGGTCCTGATCCCTGTGAGGTGGCGTCGGGGAGCCTGGAGGGGTGTGACTGCACTGCGACTTCGGGGCCCTCCGGTCCCTCTCCCTCTCTGGTGCATGAACCCATTTCTCAGCGTCCCCACCACGTGGCCACCATTTATTTATGTTCTTACCCGTTCGACCTGTTGAGGGTCCATGTGTGCCCAGTGCCAGGCTTCAAGATAAAAAACAAGAAACTGCACTTCTTGGCATTCCCGCTGGGGGGCAGAGGCATTGGCAGTGTCTTGGGAGCACTGGCACAACCCCCACCTGGCACAATGGATTAAGGGTCCAGCGTTGTCACAGCTGCAGCTTAGTTCACAACTGCAGCTCCGATCTGATCCCTGGCCCAAGAACTCCATATGCCACATGGTGGTCAAAAAAATAGAAAATATATTTCTTGCATCTTCTTACTTTTTTTTTTTTTTTGGCTTTTTAGGGCCGCATGCGTGGACATAT
Organism: Catagonus wagneri; assembly: GCA_004024745.2. NCBI lineage: Eukaryota > Metazoa > Chordata > Mammalia > Artiodactyla > Tayassuidae > Catagonus > Catagonus wagneri. The sequence goes on from PVHT021183517.1 coordinate 4,735,379, forward strand.
GGAGGCTCCCAGGCTAGGGGTCTAATCGGAGCTGTAGCTGCTGGCCTTCGCCACAGCTCACGGCAACGCTAGATCCTTTACCCACTGAGCAAGGCCAGGGACTGAACTCAAAAACTCATGGTTTCTAGTCAGATTTTTTCTACTGTGCCACGACGGGAACTCCTTGCATCTTGTGAAATACCCACTCCCCGAATGATGGGGACATTGGACCCAAAGGAACCCATTTCACGTTGAGCACCTTCCTAAGACGTGCTGCCTACATGGTATGGTGCCTGCCTGGGCTCTGGAGGAAACGCCTGCTCCCTTCTCTTTGCGGCAGCCTTTATATTTTCGAGTAGTGCTTCCTGTGGCTTTTGTTTAGTCTTCTTTCTCCAGAAGAAAAATCCAGTTTCTAGTTCAAGCCCTCCTAACGGATGTGCTTCGGGGCAGCCCCTCCCCCGGGCCCGTCTTTGGACGAGCTCCAGCCTACACCTGCCCCGCACACTTGACTCTGCAGCAGGGCCCAGCGTGGGACACACACAGAGACAGGGGAAGGAAGCCTAAAAACGGGAGAGGTGGCTTGTTTTCTGCAACAATGAGCACCGTCCTGGTCGTGACATCCCGGTCAGGGGATCGGGGAAGAGAACCAGGAGGCGATAGGGGTCGTTCTGGCTCCCCCGGGTGCAGGGGCTGGAAGATCTGTCGCTGAGGGAATGTCCACTGAGCAGACCTGGCTCCTCTGACCCTGGCATGGCACAGGGCAGGTGCTTTGGAAGCAACTGCAGAGTAGACACTCAGCCAGAAGGGCCAGGATGGAACCTTTGATGCCCACACGCATCCTCCTTTCCAGCGCTTTAGAGGCCGTACTGTTCCTGAAAGGCTCGGTGAGCACGTCTCTGCAGGCCGGTGCTGGGCCCACACGGGGCTGTCCAGCCCGAGGCGGAGCCCCGACCTCTCGCTTTTTCCGCACATAGAACCAAGATCGAGAAGGAGAAGAAGGAGCACGCCAAGCTCCACGGGATGATCCGCACAGAGATCAGCGGGGCTGAGATCGCGGAGGAGATGGAGAAGGAGCGGCGGTTCTTCCAGCTGCAGATGTGCGAGGTACGCGCCCACGGCGGCCTCGGCCCACACGCTGACCCGCGCTCGGACGGCCTTGTGCCGGGTCTGCTCCTCGGGGAGCCTTGGGCTCCTGGGGGGTGGGCTTAGGTTAACCCCACACCAGCCTTTTGTTAGAGGTGGGGAAAGACTGCCTCACACAGGTGCTCGTGCAAGCTTGCCTCCGTGGAAATGAGCTGACGTGCTTCCCGCGTAGGTGTTAGGTGTTTTCTTAAGGAGGTGCCTCCATTCCCCTTGTACCCTAGGAATCGGAGCTGAGGGAGCGGCAGTCGTGGCCCCTCTGTCCCCGGGGGCCAGGCCCCTGCCTCTGGGAGTGCGTCCACCCAGGCCCCACCTGCCCATGGTGGGGACGCTGGCCGGGGCCTCGGTGCCCTGGGGAGGGGAGTATGGCAGGAGTGGCTCAGTACATTTCTCTTCTGGAGGTTCAGGGATGAAAGAGACCAATGACCAGACCTGTGCCTCCAGCCGTGTTTATGCCTTGCTTCTGGGTCTGTTTGTGGAAACAGTTGCACACTCTGCCCGAGGGTTCACTCCTGGTGCAGTGAAGCCCCTTGTGCTTGCTGGCATTTGTGTCCCCTCCTGTAGCAGGGCTGACTCACATTTTAAATATTACACAATGCAAGGGTGGTATTTGTGACAGGAATTGAAGTGAGGTTCAGTCAGCTCTCGATTCCCTGTAAGCAGGTCACAGCAAAGCTAAGCAAAAGGCACTTTTTGATTTTGGAATGTTTGTTAATTTATAAATTACAACAAGAGCTTAATATTTGAAATATTTGAATATTTGGAAGAGTTTTTATTGCAGAGCAAATGCTTACATGGTCAGCAGAGGGGGATCAGTTCCGGGGATCGGGGATATGTTTGGCTGGAATTTGTGCAGCCACTCTGGCTCCCTTTTGGTTTCTATTTATATGGGATTTCTTTTTCCAGCCTTTTACTTTCTTTCTTTCTTTTCCTTTTATTTTTGAGGGCCATAGGCACGCCGTGTGAAGGTTCCCGGACTAGGGATCAGATTGGAGCTGCAGCTGCGGGCCTATACCATAGTCACAGCAAGACCGGATCTGAGCCGCATTTGTGACTTATGCTGCAGCTTGCAGCGACACTGGATCCTTAACCCACTGAGCGAGGCCAGGGATCGAACCTGTATTCTCAGGGACACTATGTCAAGTTCTTAAACTGCTGAAACCTTTTACTTTCAACCTATGTGTATCTTTGTATCTAAAGTGTGTTTCCAAATATAGACAGTCTATATTTGGATCATGTTTTTTTAATCGGGTCTGGCAGTCTCAGCCTTCTGATGGGATTGTTTGATCATTCACATTTGATGCTACGATTGATGTGGTTGGACTTAAGTCTGCTCTTTTACTTTTTTTGTGTTTTCTGTCTTGTATCTTTCCTTTCTGTCCCTACTTTGCCTTCCGTTACGTGAATATCTAGAGAGTTAACTAGGCCCGAAGTGCTGCTGTAGATCCGAGAGTGGTGTTTCTACCCACGTGGTGTTTTACGGATAGGCATCGTACACAGTGCTGCCTGCCGGGCCCGTCTCTCACAGTGTTTGAGAGGTCGGCCTGTACGATCGAGAGGACGAGGAAGCCACAGTGTGCCGTGCAAACACAGGGTGTTGCTTTTATTGAGCCGGGGTAGCATTAAATGGAGTTTCACAGTGTGGACTTGGGACGGATGTGTGTGAGTTGAGCTTGTGCTTTTTGGCCGGAAGGAGGGAGTCTGTCGACCCGAAGTCCTCAGGACTGCTGGTCACAGTCCCTGCAGTGAGTGTGACCTACCAGCGTGTTGCTGGCACGTCCACGCCTGGAGGAGTGTGGCTTCCAGCCTCGGCTCTGTCACTGCTTTCTGGGCCATGCACCCCACACTGGGTGCTTTTCCTCTTCGGGGTGAACAGGTCATGCGGGCTGCTAAGATGGGTTGTTTTATGGGAAAAACGCTATCTGGCCGATGCCTCCAGGTCATACCGGGGAGCCCTCTGTTAGGTGGGTTCCCTAGTAGTTGTCAGACCATCTGTGCCGAGCATCGGGGGGGGGGGGTCCCTGCCTCTGCAGGGCTGGGCGGAGACGCAAAAGCAGGGGTCGGCTGGACTGGCCGTAAGATTGGAGATGCCAGAGGGCACGCCTGGTGAGGGCTGTTGATGTTGGCCAGGCAAACCTGGGCTGCAAAGGCTGAGAAAGAGTGTCTGAAAAGCAGATCCCGAGAACTCGGGTCCCAGAGCCCACAGTTGGCTGCAGTTTAAGTCATTTTCACATTGTTCAATTGTGTTCTAAACTGAAGTTCTCGAGTTTTGTAAATGCTTGGTGGTGTTTAGATGTTTAGAAGTTTAGTGCCCTGGGATCCAGTGTAGAAAAATGCATTTCAGGTGTTTCTTTTAAAGCTGTTTGAAAGCAGTTTTCTTCAAAATGAATTTCACAAAGATGTTCAGTATGTCAGACAGGTTACTCAGAGCTTCTGTGAATTGAGAATGTATGAGCTATCCACACTCGCTTTTTTATGATTATAAAAATGTGTGCTTTTAAAAATTGGTCTTTGTATATTATGTGCATGTGTGTGTGTGTGTGTGTGTGTGTGTGTGTGTGTGTGTGTATCTATATAGGAAAGAAATGACAGATCACCCCATGCTTTACTTACCAAAAGATAACCCCTGCAACATTTAGCTAAACATCTTTCAGATGTTCCTGTTATACGTCCATAAAAACAACGGTATAAACAGGATAATTCTCTACTGCTGCTTTGTAACCTGTCTTCACTAATGCGTGGCGTCACGGGCAACTTTCCACGTTAGGAAGCGTCTACTGTCTTGGCTTAATGGTTCTGCAGCCCTTCTTTTTTTTTTTTTTGCTCATTTTAGGGCCACACCTGCGGCATATGGAGGTTCCCAGGCTAGGGGTCTAATTGGAGATGTAGCCACTGGCTTACGCCACAGCCACAGCAATGCAGGATCCGAGCCTCGTCTGCGACCTACACCACAGTTCACAGCAATGCCGGATCCTTAACCCACTGAGTGAAGCCAGGGATTGAACCCACAACCTCATGGTTCCTAGTCGGATTCACCAAGCGCTGCGCCATGATGGGAACTCCTGCAGCCCTTCTTAATATGGACGCACCATACTTTAATCTCCCATTTATTGGGTTCGGGTTGTTGGCATTTGTCACTTTTACGAACAAGTCTACAGTGAACCTTTTTCTGTATTCATCTTTATAAACTTTTATGATTATCTTCTTAGAATAAGTTCCCATCAGAATTTTTAGATCAAAGGGTCCATGCATTGTAATGTTTGACACATAGCCGAGCATCTCGTTAACCATTTAACTATGTTGATGCATTGCCAATAGTTTATTTAATTGACACGGATAAGTATCAAAGGGGAGGGAATGGGGACACAAGGCAGCTGGGTTCGCAGGAGGGAAGTTCATAGTTCCGGTTTCAGGCCCACTTCCCTGGTCCCCTGGCTGCAGTGAGTTTCCCAGCTTCCAGCTGAGGCGCATGTGGTCAGCGGCGGTCAGCAGCTCTTTATGGGGCCTTCTGTCTTCGAGGTGACACATTCTCAGGGTTGTTTATACCCTATGCCAGCAGTGGATGGGACTGGGAATTTATGGAGTCTTTGCTCTAGAAACTTCTAGAAAAGAACAGATGTATTTCCTGATACTCGTTTTACAGCTCTCTGGGGCTTCCTGATGTCGTAGTGGTTGTTCGTGAATTCTCCAAGTTAAAATGGCTTTAATTTATCTGAATTTAATAGCAGTCACTTTAAGTGTCAGGGAAGTGTTTTCGTATGAGAGACAAGGAGACAAAGCCTCGACCGCAGAAGATTGGCAAGTTAGTGTTTAGACCGTGAGCTGCCTGGAGAAAGGGACCTGGGAGACAGGCATGTTCGAGATGGAGGGAATCCCTTTCTTTCCATCCGGCTTCGTTCTTCCATGCAGCAAGGGTGAAAATTTCTCCCAGCTGGTTTATTGTAGGCGTTCTTGGCACTTAAAGTTAAGCATTGAATTACTGGTATGTCAGAGTTCACCGGGCACCAAACTCAAAGAAACCTTTATTTACAGCATTCCAAAACTGGGAAGCCTCTCCCACGAGCTCTGCCCGTAGTCCCGGATGGCAGGGAGGCAGAGGCAAGGATGCTGTGTCCTTAGAAGCTGATGTTGCGCTCCGGTTCTGCTGTATCCGTGACGTTTCCTGTTTTGTTTTTTCTTAACAGTATCTGCTGAAAGTCAATGAAATTAAGATAAAAAAGGGAGTGGATTTGCTTCAGAATCTGATCAAATATTTTCATGCCCAGTGCAAGTAAGTCCCTTTTCTTTGTTGTGATGGTATTGCAGATGTTTCTCTCTTTATGGCAGCGTCTGGGAGATCTGTAGTATTGCGTGGAGCAGAGCAAACACTTATCTAAAAATCTGTAGTAAAAGGAACGAATCCGTGATGCAGCCCACCCCACAGATGAACCTTGAAAACGCGTTGTGGAAAAGGCCAGAAACAAGGCCACGCACGTACTGTGTGATTCCGCTAATTAGGAAGGTCAGGAGCAGGCAGATCCACGGAGACAGGAGGCCGGTTAGTGGTTTTGCCAGGGCTGAGGGAAGGGCAGGTGGGGAGTTACTGCTGGTGGGTGCGGGGTTTCTTTGGGGGTGATGAAAATACTTGAGAATTACGTAGTGCTGATGATTATTCAACTTAGTGAATAAATATGCTAAAAACCATGGAACTGTACACTTTTTTGTGTGTCTTTTTTTTGTTTGTTTTTGGCCTTTTTAGGGTCACACTCGCGGCATATGGAGGTTCCCAGGCTAGGGGTTGAATCGGAGCTGCCACCAGCCTACACCACAGCCACGGCAATGCAGGATCCAAGCTGCATCTGACCTACACCACAGCTCATGGCAACACTGGATCCTTAACCCACTAAGCCGGGCCGGGGATCGAACCTGCGTCATCATGGTTACTAGTCGGGTTCATTAACCACTGAGCCACCACGGGAACTCCGGAACTGTACACTTTAAAATGGTACATTTTATTGTTGGAGAATGATATCTCAAAAACTAAAAATAGTGGCAAGATCTATATGTTTATTTTTGCTTTTTTTTGTAAAAAGGGAAACTTGTTTGATCCTCAGGTGTCTTTTATTTGTTTTTGTTTGCTTTTTTTATAACGATCTTTATTTTTTCCATTATAGCTGTTTTATAGTATTCTGTCAATTTTCTACTGTACAGCAAGGTGACCCAGTCACACATACATGTATACATTCTTTTTTCTCACGTTATTATGCTCTGTCATAAGTGACTAGATATAGTTCCCAGTGCTACACAGCAGGATCTCATTTTTTATCCATCCCAAAGGCAATAGTTTACATCTGTGAACCCCAGACTCCCAGTCCATCCCACTCCCTCCCCCTCCCCCTTGGCAACCACAAGTCTGTTCTCCAAGTCCATGATTTTCTTTTCTGTGGAAAGGTTCGTTTGTGCCATATATTAGATTCCAGATATAAGTGATGTCACATGGTATTTGTCTTTCTCTTTCTGACTTGCTTCACTTAGTATGAGTGTCTGGCTCCATTCATGTTGCTGCAAATGGCATTATTTTATGGCCGAGTAGTATTCCATTGTGTATATGTACCACATCTTCTTAATCCAGTCATCTGTCAATGGACATTCAGGTTGTTTCCATGTCTTGGCTGTTGTGAATGGTGCTGCAATGAACATGTGGCTGCATGTGTCTTTTTCAAGGAAAGTTTCGTCCGGGTACATGCCCGAGAGTGGGATTGCTGGGTCATATGGTAGTTCTGTGTATAGTTTTCTAAGGTACCTTCATCCTGTTTTCCATAATGGTTGTACCAATTTACATTCCCACCAACAGTGCAGGAGGGTTCCCTTTTCTCTCCACACCCTCCAGCATCTGTTAGTTGTGGACTTATTATTGATGGCCATTCTGACCGGTGTGAGGAGGTACCTCATGGTAGTTTTAATTTGCATTTCTCTAATAATCAGGGATGTTGAACGTTTTTTCATGTGCTTGTTGGCCATCTGCATATCTGCTTTGGAGAAATGTCTATTTAGGTCTTTTGCTCATTTTTCAGTTGGGTTGTTGGCTTTTTTGCTGTTGAGCTGTGTAAGTTCTTTGTATATTTTGCTTTTAATATTTTTATTTTTTCCATTATAGTCAGTTTACAGTGTTCTGTGAATTTTCTACTGTACAGCAAAGTGACTCAATCACAGTTACATATATACATTCTTTTTCTCACATTATCCGTGATTTTTGTCTAAAGAGGAAGGAGGTGGTACTAATGCAGTGTCTTACATACTTTCGTATTCTGCTTACCAATAAAACAAATGACAGTGCTGAACAAAGGCGGCCGTCTGTGGAAGAGAAGAGCGATTTCCAGGTTCAGAGACCTTTTAAGGGCTCGCCTTTGCCGTGCTCATCGGGCCCTCACCCCCTGGGCCTCATCTTCTGGCCTGTCTTTCCTGCTACCCCGTCACTGCAGCGAACAGGCCTGGCTCAGTGCTGCCCTTGCTGGGTATGTGCCGCGTGCCAGGCCCCGCCCGGGTTGTGGAGGCAGAGTGACACTCGTCACGGGCCCGGTTCCTGCTGGAGTCCAGTGGGGAGTCGGACTTAGGCCAGCACGCTTATGGTTGGACTGAATTTAACAAAGCGCTCCGAGGCCCAGGAATCTGGAAGGGGTATACCAGAAGGACCTCGTGTAGATGATTAAGATTGAGGGCAGAATTTTCTTTTTCTTTCTTCTGTTTCATCCCTTGCTGTGTTTCCCAGCAGTCAGAACGTGGGGTGCCTGGCACACAGTAGGTGTTCACGTCCTTCTTGAACGAGCTGCAGGCCTCTTTGAGGGGACATGAAGGATGAGTAGGAGCTAGCAGGTAAGAGGCAGAGAAGAACCTTCCAGGCCAGTCCAGGTCTCGCAGGAAAAAGGGCAGTGTGACTTATGCGTAGTGAGTGAAGTGAAGCTGCACAGAAAGGACTGAGAGGGGCTGGCTTGGGAGTCTCGCTAGAGGCCTTAGATTTTATCCCCGGCCTACGGAGAGGCTCTCAAAGTTTCCAGTGGGGGTTCGTTGGGCAAGTACTGACTGAGCTCCTGCTGGCACCGGGTGTCGGGGCTCCTGCAGCCCAGATGGGCCAGGTGGAACGGGGAGATGAAGCAGGTGCAGGAAGGGTTTTGGGGAGGGGGTGTGGCTGTGAGGCGACAGCAGTGTGATGGAAAGCGAGGGCCTTGACTCGGGGGAGCACTGGGGAGGCTCTCTTGGCCACAGGACCCCTGACCTGGGGCGGGAGCGGGTGTGCGATCCCTCAGGTGCACAGCCGTGTCCGCGTGCGGCCGGGGCCAGGGGACTGCGACAGTGAAGGTGGGAGGGGCGGGGCTCTCCGAAGGCGCTGTGGCCACACGCACCACGCGCTTTTCCCTGCTCGGGCCGTGCCCCACACCGAGTGCCCTTTGCCTTTAAAGGCCTTCCTGTTCCTCCCCAAGCCCCAGCTGGCGTGGAGCGGCAGCTTTGAAGGCGTCCGCTCTCCCCGCGGGAGCACGTCTCTTCCTTCTTGTTGCCTCTGTGCTCTCTCCACATCCCACGGTGGCATCTTGCACGCTGCGTCCAGTCTCCTGCTGAACTGCATGCTCTCTAAGGAGGTGCCCCGTGACATTTGATTTCATCTCCAGTGCATTTACGTGGCTGCCGTGCGTGGGAATCCTTAATCCACCTCTGGCCTTGCTGCCTTTCCAGGGCTGTGGGGTCCAGCCGAGGAGGCTGTGCTGGGTGATTCTTCCCGGGCTAAGAGAAGCGCTCCAAGCTTGGAAAAACAGGCTCGGGGAATAAAGACCCTGAACTTACAGAACTTCGAGATGAATTCTTTAACAGAGACTCAGAATCCTAATTGTGTGATTAACATACAACTTGCGTCTTCAGCCGTATCCTCATAACCTTATGTGAGGCCGTTTAGGAAGTGGGTCGTTTCCTTGCTGATATTTTATTTTTAAGAAGTTATTCTGGGATTTCCTTTTTTTCTTTATTTTGCCCAAACCGATCAGTTGGGTAGCAACAGACCACTTGTGGAAAAGTGAACTATTTGGCCTTTTATGGGCATGAGCTCGGTAACCTTTAAAAATGATGAATCTTCCATTACTTCCTTTTTGGATGAGAGAGAGCGAGTGTGTGTGTGTGTGCGTGTGTACGTACGTACATGCTACTGCTCTTCAAATCATTTGAACAGCTTTGACTTTTCATATGCTTATTTGGGGGGATAAAATGTGGAACCTGGGTGATTCAGCCATTGGGCACAGGAGCCTGTGGGCACACGTGTGTTTATCCACAGTGGGGTTGCAGGGTGCTCCCTCATGCCCAGCCTCCGTGTCTCGCCCCAGAAGCAGGGCTGTGCTCAGCGGGCAGAGGCAGCCTGCTCAGCTGGTGCTGGTCCCTGCGAGGACCGGGAGGCCCCCGTGGAAGCTGGACCCTGTGCAGCCGTGGCTCTGTGTTCGCTGTGAACACTGCTTAGGTCGAGATTGTTTTGGTTTTTACCTCGTTTTGCTCTTCCCTGGAAGTGTTTGTGAAGATACTGCATGGTCTTTGATTTCATTTAAGGAAAGAACGAGCATCTTTAGTTCCTGGAAAATGTGTCTTACTAGGCTTTGCTGCTGAAGGTTGAGGCTCCTTTCTCTAGGAGAGCCTAGACAGGACCGTCTTTAAAACACTACTAAAACAGAAACGGTCATGTTCTAGACCATGCACATCAGCGTGGAAGTGACTTGTCCTTGCAGCAAATGCCTGCTGAGAACTGCTGTGACCTGTTGCTGCTTGATGGACTTGGCTTGCAGGCTCCCTGAAGAAGCTCGCTCTTGTGGACAGAAGGGCAGACTGGGAGAGGCGTGCTGTTGGGGAGGCTGGAGCCGGCGGGGTGGGGGGAGCAGGAGGCCACTCTGCTGGGTGGGCGCTTGAAGATTGAATCTCAGTAGGTGGATTTTATTTTATTTTATTTTTTGGCTTTTTGGGGTTGCACCTGAGGATCCAAGCCACATCTGCGACCTACACCTCAGTTTGAGGCAACACCAGATCCTTAACCTGCTGAGCCAGGTCAGGATCGAACCCACGTCCTCATGGATACTAATCAGGTTCTTAATCCACTGAGCCACAATAGGAACTCCAGTTTTAAAGACTAGAGAATTTAATCAGGCTAGAAAACATTTGATAGAAAACAGGATTTGTTATTTGGTAATATTGATGGTAGTGGCTCTAAGGGTCGAGAACCCGACTCGTATCCATGAGGACACGGGTTTGGTCCCTGACCTCACTCGGTGGGTTAAGGATCTGGCGTTGCCATGAGGTGTGGCATAGGTCACAGACACGGCTCAGATCCCATGTTGCTTTGGCTGTGGCGTAGGCCTTGGCTGCAGCTCCAATTTGACCCCTAACCTGGGAGCTTCCATATGCCACAGGTGCTGCCCTAAAAGGCAAAAAGTAAAAATAAAAAATAAAAAAATAAATTGATGGTGGGAACTTGGGGCAGTGTTAACAGGCTCAAGATAAGAACAGCGTGCTGGGGGGTTTGTACCTAGGAATGGCGCAGTGACAGCCAGCCAGGCAGCAAGGGGGCCCGTCTCTTGAAGCTTCCCCTGCGGCCGGAGACGGCATCCAGCTGGGCCTCAAAAAGGGCAGATCAGAAGGATGGGAGTTTTGAAAATCAGACGGAGGAGGTTTTCCAGATGATCCAGGCCAGCTAGACTTTTACAAAGGTGACATCCAGACCTGTGTCATCGTTGCGGGCGCTGTCTGGTGTCACGACAGGAGGTGCCTCTGAGCACTCGACTGCACCGCAGGGCGTGCTCTCGTCGTGGGCTTGGTCGCCGGCCCAGGCTCTGGAGCTGTGCACTCGCCGCCCTTCCCCAGGAGCAGGACCGGTCTGTGCTCGCCTCCTGCCAGGCTTCTCCTGCCCCCGTCCTAGGGGGTGTCCATTAGCGACGGGAAGGAAATGCTCGGTTTCTCGTTCCTGTGCTTGTTCTTCCCCGCTTCCTTTTCACTTAAAATTGCTGCTCTGTGTTGGCCATTGTGTTAGGAGTGGAAAACACAAGACGCAGGAGGCTGGGCATTTCTGCGCTGACAGTGGAAACAGACACGTGGAAAAATCATTATAACACGGATACAACTGCCATACCAAAACCAGATTCTATATTTAGGAAAAAAACGAGTTATGCAAAATATAAGAATGAGAATATGAAGTTAAAATTATGCACATAGCTAAAGATTAAGGTAAGGAATTCTCATAGCCCAGCCTCTGATTCCTGATAACTAGCTAGTGAGTGGTTGATAACCCACATCCTGTGTGTACATTTTCCCCTTCCTTCCTTCCTCCTTGGAGTTATTGTATTAAGTGACCTGCTGCCTTGTTTTCACAACCCCTCCCATTAATTGCATACCTGATGAGGGAAATTCCCACGGGACTGTTGCCGAGCTTAAGAGAAATAAGCCGTGAGTCCCAAGCCCCTTTTTGCAAATAGTCTCCTTGGTACCCGGTAAACCGGCCGGCATTGGAGATTTTCCTTCCTTAATTTCTTCATTCAGCAAGTACCGTGTGCTTGAAACGTGCCAGGTTTTGTGGCTGCCGTGTCCTCACCCCCCAAATCTTCAGAGCTAATTAGATTTGAAACAGTTACACCTAAGAATACATGATGGCAGTTGTGGTTTGAAGCCAGAGGCAGAGTGCTTTGAGACAGTCTGGCCCAGGAGACCTCGTCAGGGGGATGGGGGTCGCGGCACACCTCACTGATGCGGCCGTAGTTAGCTTAAAACTTGAAGAGTCAAGTTCCCCTGTGGCTTAGTGGGTTAAGGATCTGGTGTTGTCACTACTGTGGTGTGGGTTCAGTCCTGGCCTAGGAACTTGCAGGCATGACCACAAAAGAAAAGAAAAACCTTGAAGAGTGAGTGGGAATGAACCAGGCAAAACAGAAAGTAGGCTGCAGAGGGAACTCGTTAGAGGGCAGAGGCAGCACGTGCAAAGGTCCTGAGGCTGGGAGGGCTCGACAGCTATAGAAGAATAGAGAAAAGGCCGATGTGTCTGGAACCGAGGAAGCAAAGGGGCACGTGGTGTGGCCTGACGTCTGGAGACATAGGCAGGGGCCACCTCACACAGGTGTTATGGGCCTTGTACACCTAAGGTGTGCGAATCTCCCCTAAGCTCTGTGGGACGCCTCGTCATTCTGCTCAAGAGGCTGCAGAGGTGGTGCTGAGCGTCGACCTGCTGTGGCCGCGGAGAAGCTCCTCCAGCCTCTTTTTTTATTTTTATTTTTATTTATTTTTTGTCTTTTTGTCTTTTTAGGGCCACACCCGTGGCATATGGAGGTTCCCAGGCTAGGGGTCTAATTAGCGCTATAGCCGCTGGCCTACACCACAGCCACAGCAACGCGGGATCTGAGCCGCATCTGCGACCTACACCACAGCTCACGGCAACGCCGGATCCTTAACCCACTGAGCAAGGCCAGGAATCGAACCCGCAACCTCACGGTTCCTAGTCGGATTCATTTCCGCTGCGCCACGATGGGAACTCCTCCTCCAGCCTCTCTTGTGCTTCCCCAGTCACTTGTCGTAGACTACTTCACAAGCACTGGGTTCTGAGCGTTAAAAATAAAAAGTTCCGGGGTTCTCGTCGTGGCACAGCGGAAACAGTCTTACTAGGAAACATGAGGTTGTGAGTTCGATCCCTGGCCTCCCTCAGTGGGTTAAGGATCCGGTGTTGCCATGAGTTGTGGTGTAGGTTGCAGACGCGGCTCGGATCCCGCGTTGCTGTGGCTGTGGTGTAGGCTCGCAGCTGTAGCTCGGATTCAACCCCTACCCTAGGAACCTCCATATGCCACGGACGCAGCCCTAAAAACACAAAAGACAAAAAGTTCCTTTTCATTATCGATCTCAGGCTCTCCAGCAGCATTGCCTGCTCTGCGCGGCACGTGACCTCCCTGGGGCAGCCTTGCTCAGGGTCTTCTGCCTTCTTTCTCTTTTCCACTTGGCCATCACCCATCAAGGACAATGTTGTCTTCGCCTGCGCACCTCCCTCTTTCCTGGCCTCAGACTCTTCCATGCCCAGACCGGAGCCTCTGCTGCTGTTTGTCCACAGTCTGTTTCTCATCATAAACTAAAAGCTTAGGGCACATTCTATGTAGGTCAAGAAAAATCACCAGGCTTGTTGCAGTTCCTTTTTAATTTGCTTCTCATAGTTTTGAGTGACAGTTCATTCTGAGTTTGCCTCATATTTTAAGGTTTGGTTCCTAGCCTTTTCCCCAGGAATTGCATAGTGAGCTCAGTCATTTCCTTTATAAGTTTTTTTTCTCCATCTAAAAAAAATTGTTTTCTCTTTTATGAAACACAATCTGTGCTTTTTCTTTTTTCCTCCTAGTTTTTTCCAGGATGGACTGAAAGCGGTTGAAAGCCTCAAACCTTCCATTGAAACGCTTTCCACAGATCTTCACACAGTAAGTAGTTTTCCTCCTACGTTGAATGTTGAAAGGATTTTAATGCAGCAAACACGTTGATTGAGTGTTGCTTCTGTGCAGTCTCACATTCACGTGCTATGATACCCAGATAGTGCCAGGCCTGAAGCACCACGAGCGTAGGGCCCCCGGTCTAGGCTGGGGGAGGTGGGGTTGATGGAGAAACACCCTGTGAATTCCAGCATCTCACTGGGACGTGGGTCATACTTTTCTCTGTCCTGTTTTCTAAGATCAAACAGGCCCAGGATGAAGAGAGAAGGCAGCTGATACAGCTTCGAGATATTTTGAAATCGGCACTGCAGGTCGAGCAGAAAGAGGTGAGGGGGTTTAATTTTGACAGATGGCTCTGTCTCCGGGGCTTTGGTCTCTCAGGGGCTGTATTGGGCAGCACTGCAGTGTTTAGTTTGTTCTCTCGGTTGGTTTTATAAAACCATCGTTTTGAATGTGCCTGTTTCCCGGGGGAAGCATTAACTGTAGCGTGGCCTTCACCGCAGCTTTAACAAACCTTTTCCGCCTGGTCCCCTGCTGCGTGAGGGCGTGGCTCTTAGGGCCTCTGTCACTGCTCGTTTATGCTGTTGGGCCTCTCCCTGGGGCTCTGTGGTTTCCTTGACCCGAAATACGTGGACTCTGCCCATGTGGCAGCAGTGGGTGACGAGGGACCCTCTGAATCTTCCAGCCCCAGGACTGTTTTATAAAACAGGAGCAGCTCGGTTTTCTTAGAGCAGCTTTCCAATGGGCAGAAACCTCACGTCATCCCCTTTGTACAATACCTTCCCCACGCGCCAGCACGTTTGCACTGCTCACCTGCATTTTGGGGACTCGTTAGAAAAACCATTAGAAAGTACATGCTAAGGTGATTTTATATTCTGGCTACAGTGTGGATATTATAATGTGAATTTAACATAAATGCACTTCCTTTTCAACAAAGGAGTGTATCTAAATGTATAGCTGGTAGATTTTAGGTCGGTGACTATTAAACTAGAGTGCAAAGTTCACTGTCGGCAGTTTCTTACACTCTGTTTTGTGTTAGTTCTTGTACTATAACTGAATATTGTTGTTTTTCTCCCAAATGCATTTACCTTTTGTGACCGAAGTCTAGGAGAGTAAGTAGTTCAGTATTTTAATAAATTGTAGAATTTTGCATGCTTTCTTCATGAACTTCGAAAAAAACAAGCTTTCTTTGGTGTACGTATTAAAAGCTAGTAGCATATGAAGTTTTTTACCCTTCCTCTTTCAGTAGCACTGGGTTTTACTAAAGGCTACTGCCTCTGAGCACATAAATGTTATTCGTAAACTAGAAATTTTCCAAGTTTACAGCTTAGCCTTTGGGGTCACGCTTTTGTGAAAATGCAGCCCCTTGCCCCCTCCCCTTCCACTGCACAGCCAAACCTGCATGTCCTTTAATGCACCTTAAGCCCTGCCTCTGGAGAGCTGCCTGAGCTCGCCCGGCCCCGGGATCTGTGGAGCGCGCACTCAGAAAAACTGTCACTTACAGTGCACATGCTTGGGGGCTCTTGGCTGTGTCTTCAAGTGCACAGATGCTTTCTCTGCAGCTGGACCGGCAGTGGGTCAAGGATGCTTTCCCGCCTCTGTCTTTCTGGCCCTCGCGTCAGCACCACCGTATTGCTTGTTTAGTAAACTCTTGGCAAACATAGGTCAGCCAAGGGAGAGACTGGCAGATTGAGGTTACATGAGCTGGAAATTACCCACAGCCTGGTGACTTCCTCCCAGTCCGGAGAGTCTCGGTCCTGACGCTTCAATATTCCTAAAACGTGGAATAGAAGCAGAAAAAAAAAAGACGAGAACTTGGAGTGTGGAGAATACATTGGCCTGATTGCAACCAGAAGAGGTAGCTCTCATGTGGGAGCGAGGATGCCCCCAAGGCAGCCGGCTCCCAGCAGGAGAGCGCTGGGGATGGCTGAAAGGAGCTTTTGTCAGAGGAGGAGGATCAGACCTGTGAGGTGGGGCTCAGGTTTGCCCTACGGGAGAGCAGGCGCTGGAGTTCAGTAGCCCTTTGGGCGCAGTGCAAGGGCCATGTTTGCTTTGGCTGTGCGGAGGGAGGAGGTCTGGAAAGACTAGTTGTTGTCGGAAAGCAGGTTATTTATAGCTCTGCAGAAAAATATAACAAATTTACCAGCGCAGACCAGAAGCCCTTAATGTTTTGCGGTTTCTGTGGGTTTTGTTGACCAGCCCATCTGCCCCACATGCACAGAGGGGTCAGGCTAACCTTCTTTATCCCTCGCCTCCAGCTTTATGCCCGAGAAGGGATCCAGCCCACCAGTCTCCTGGCTGTGAATGTGTTGTCTTTTCTGCACATCACATTCTGAATCGTTTTTTGATGATGTTTGATTACGGTATTCCATAAATTGGACAGGCCTTGAATGCAATTGCAGGTCATAAGCACATGTGTATTAAGTTAAATTTTACCTATTTTAAGATAATTTTTATGATTGGGGTCCCTGTAGTTACAGAAATTGAACATTGTTGTTGTTTTAGCTCTCATTCCCTTTTTTTTGGTTTCTCTTCTGTGACGTGGAAACCTGAGGCTGTTGATGGATTTTATTCGGTGTGACGAAAATTCTAACTCTAACCATGTAATTGCAGTTCATGAAAATTAGCTAACGTGCCCCAAGGAGCTGTACTGGTGGTTGGTAGGAGCTGCTCTTATTCTCTTCACGTAAATCTTAAGCGGCTCAGTCGCTTGATCCAAGTGAGAAATGTGCCCATTACCTGTGGAGGGGCTTTGGGCTGCGTCTCCGTCCCCTGCGCTCTGGCAGGGATGCTGTGCCGTTACGACCCCAGTGCTCTCACAGCTCCAAACCACTGACGTTCCTGGTCTGTTTTTTGCTGTTTCTGCTGTCTGTGTAGGGGATGCTACTGTTTGATTTTTCCATTATTTTATTAGGAAAGTTTTCAGACTTAGAGAGACGTTGAAAAACTGCGCAGTGAGCACCTCTGTATGTATCGTAGTTTTAACGTTTGGAAAAGTCGCTTCTCCCAAGTGAAACTGCTGCGGTCCTGCTGCTCTTCCATGAACTTTCTCCTGGGAGCCTTACCTTCTCCCACCTCCCCTGCCCCCAAGTGCCCATCTCAGTGGAGTTCTGGGGGCAGCTGGGCTCACTGCTGTCGGATGCTCTCTGCCCTCTGCCGCGGGGGGAGGACGCGGGCTCTGGGCGGTGGTCTTGGCAGGTCTGAGTGTGGACACCCCCGTGACCTTTCCCCTTTGGAGGTCTCTCTTCGTGCCACCTTTGCTTCCCCTCTTAAAGTGTCCTTGTCTGGGGAGTTCCTACTGGGGCTCAGCGGCTACCAACCCAACTAGCATCCATGAGGACGCAGGTTCAATCCCTGGCCTCGCTCAGTGGGTTAAGGATCTGACGTTGCCATGAGCTTCCATGTAGGTTGCAGACACGCCTTGGATCTGACGTCACTGTGGCAGTTCCCTAGCCTGGGAACTTCCATATGTCATGGGTGCGGCCCTAAGAAGCAAAAAAAAAAAAAAAAGTCCTTGTCTGGTAGGCTGTGGCTGAGTCCTTTGTGCCGTCCAGGCAGCAGAGGCCCATGGTGGCCATCGTTTTCTTCCGGCACTGGCCTTCCTGGTCTGGGCTTGCCATCTTCTCGTGCCTGAATCGAGCCTTTGTCAGAACCCCTTGGCCAGGTGTCTGCCTCCCTGCTCCTCCCCGTGGGCCCCCGGGCAGCTCGGAGCCGGCCCTCGGTTCTGCTTTGGTGGAAGACTTCTTTGTTGATCGCACATTCAGCTGCCATTCTTTGGGCCGTTAATTCTAAGCCAGACTCTGCACAGACACACCCAGGGTAAGACAGATCCGGTTCTTACCCCTCAAAGGGCTCACGGGCTGGGTGGGGACAGAAAGGAATTGGAGAGCAGTGTGATGAGGGCGCTGATGGATGTCAGCTCCCGGAAGGGGTGTCACCTCAGGGTGAGCAGGAGGTGTCAAGGGTGTGTCAAGAAGGAGGGTTTGCAGGGTCACTCGGAGTTAGCAGACTTCCAGCAGGTGTGTGTCAAGAAGGAGGGTTTGCAGGGTCACTCGGAGTTAGCAGACTTCCAGCAGGTGGGACGGGGGCCAGCTTCTCACTGGGACCAAGAGCTGGCCGGGTGCCTGGCTGGCTGGCAGGGCAGAAGAGCATGGGCCTAACTGTGTGAACCCTGGGTCTCCCACTTCCCATCGATGAGCAGGTCCCTTGCCTCCTCCATGCTTGATCTCTTCACCTGTGAACCAGGAGTGACCTCGCCTGCCCCAGGGAGTTGTTACAAGATCTAAGGGATAAGTTGTGTAAAGCGCCTGACACATTGTGGTGATAAACGGAGCCTGGTGCCTTCTTTCATCAACAGGTATCGGGCTCCTGGATGCTGATGGGACGGTGGTGAACAGGAAACACCCAGCTCCCACGTCTCGCTGTCAAACAGCAGTGGTGGCTGGTGGTGTCTCTGATGAGTGCCCCTGCCTGCCTGCCCCTTCTCTGTTGGCTGGTCACCCTGCCCCCGCTTTTGCCCTCCTCTCCCCCCGACTCCTCCCCCCGTCCGGGCTCATCCCCTCGCTCCTGACCCAGGACTCCCCCTGTGTCCCATTTCTGTGCCTTCTCAGCCTCGCACCTGTCCCCTCGCCTGCCCTCTGGAGTCAGGGCATTGCCACCCGCTTTACTTCTCAGGTGTTCCCAGGCACTTAGTGTGACCAGCCGTCAGTGTCACGACAGCATGGCAGGGCCGGTCGTTTATGACTTGAGCCTGAGAGGGGAACGCACCTGCTGGAGTTCGCGCACATGTGTCAGGCCAGGATTTGAGCCCTGGTCTGTTCCCCAGCAAGGCTCTTCTCTCCATGTGACTAGGATCTCTGGTGTCAGACAGTCTTCTCAGAACAGTGGAGCGCAGGTAGTAACGGGCTTGGAGAACCCACGGCTTGGTGCTCGCTTAGCAGAACCTCCAGCTCCTGGTGCGTCTGCGCACATGATTGTGTCCGTGGACAGACCGTTGTGCTCTGGGGAGATGGGGAGCAACTGGACATCACAGCCTCCTGGCACAGGGACTCTAAGCGTCCAGACGAGACTGCTTGGTAGCCCATTTGTCACAGGGGTTGTCTGAACAGACGAAATGTCAAAGTGCTCCTGATGTTCTGGGGTCTTGGGGAGCTCGGAGGTGCTCTGCCGTAACGAGTAAATCTGTTTGTGTGTGTGTGTGTACACATACGTAGACATACACTACACACGTATATATGTGTATGTGTGTACATATATATACACACGTATATATGTAAAATGTGAGTGTACATATATATACACACACACACACACACACATATAATATATGCATTACAATCCCCCCGTTCCTGAGGATTTCAGATAATGCATCTCCTGCTTATTCGGGCAGTTTCTATTTTGCCAGGACCCAGTGGCTAACACTTCATAAGGCCCCATAAAACTTAAGCTCATGGACAGTGCCCGGGATCTGGGGACTTGTCTGGCTGTCACAGAACAGAGGACGTGGATATTGATAGGATTTTATGAGAGCTTTCTGAAGGTCCATAAAACACCCACTTAACGTGCGTGCTTCAGACACACAGTCTCCACGCGGTACGGCTTCCTCAGTCAAGTGCGAGGGTGTTCTTGGGTTCCCAGGGGAGCACAGGATACGCAGGAGGGCCTCTGAGAGTC
This sequence comes from Catagonus wagneri, assembly GCA_004024745.2. Taxonomy (NCBI): domain Eukaryota; kingdom Metazoa; phylum Chordata; class Mammalia; order Artiodactyla; family Tayassuidae; genus Catagonus; species Catagonus wagneri. The sequence continues at coordinate 4,754,617 of PVHT021183517.1, forward strand.
CCAGCAGTCAGAGCCCCCCAGCCAGTTGCCTGTCTGCATTGTGAGATGATGATTCTCCCCAGGAAGAAAGGATTTCTTTCCCTTGAACCATCTTCCGTTAAATCAGAATCTTGTGGGAGATACGGGAGAAAAAGAATACGTATATATATGTATGACTGGGTCACTTGACTGTACAGCAGAAATTGGCACAACTTGTAAATCAATTATACTTGAATTAAAAATAAGTAAATAATAATAACATACCCAAAACATTGAAATCTCGTTTAGATGACAGGGCTGACTTCTTTTGTTACCCCTTCTCCTGATCACGTGTTGTATAAAACACCCGTATAAACAGGCGGAGAAAGACTGTTTTTGGTGCGTCACATAGAAGTCACCTGGAAGATGCTGGAATAATTCGTTTCTAAAGCAGGTTCAGTTTTATGTTAAGCAGATGATATTCCTTTTCACAGATTTTTTTTAAATTGATTCGAGAAATGCTTTGTCTGAAGAATGAAACAGTCATTTCTGAGTTCCCGTCGTGGCTCAGTGGAAACGAATCCGACTAGGAACTGTGAGGTTGCGGGTTTGATCCCTGACCTCGCTCAGTGGGTTAAGGATCTGGCGTTGCCATGAGCTGTGGTGTAGGTCACAGACCTGGCTCGGATCCTTTGTTGCTGTGGCTGTGGTGTAGGCTGGCAGCTACAGCTCCAGTTCGACCCTTAACCTGGGAACTTCCATATGCCCGCGGGTGCGGCTCTAAAAAGCATAAAAGTAAAATAAAAGCCATTTCTTCCCTAACCTCTGACATAGGGTCTGATTTTGTTCAAAAGAAGAATGTCCTGTATCCTGTTCGTAAGTTCTGTAAAGATTTCTGATTAATATGCTCGGCAGGAATGCTTTTAGCAGTGTTGTCACATGGTTTCATCACTTATTTTTGTGCAGTTTTTTTTCTCCCAAAATCAATAGACATATTTCTTAGTTGTGCAGTTCAGTCTTTTGACAGATTTATTTTTAGTCTCTCACAGAGATTCATATAGGTGAGCAGTGTTTCTCCATTTCCCCTCTACTGCATTCATTTACAGCAATGGGCTTGCTCTAAATTTCTAGTGCTGGCACGTACTGCCCTTTTGAGAGCAGGCAGAACCCGGGACCGTCCTCATTCAGTGAAGGAGCTGCTTGCCCTCGTGTCCAGAGGCAGGAGTGTGTGTGGACCCTTGTGGAGACGACATTTCTCCTGTTTGGGGATCTGCTTGTTCAGGCTGTGTTGTCAGTTCAATAATGGAATGAATGATTGAGCACATTATTGATTTCCTTTTTTTTTTTTTTTTGTCTTTTTAGGGCCGCACTTGCGGCATATGGAAATTCCTAGGCCAGGGGTCCAGTCAGAGCTGCAGCAGCCAGCCCGCACCACAGCCACAGGAGTGTAGGATTTGAGCCGTGTCTGCGACCTACACCACAGCTCACAGCAACGCCAGATCCTCAGTCCACTGAGCAAGGCCGGGGATCGAACCCACATTCTCATGGATACCAGTCAGATTTGTTTCCACTGAGCCATGATAGGAACTCCACATTACTGA
>PVHT021183517.1:4756275-4830816 GCA_004024745.2 Catagonus wagneri
TAGGGGTCTAATCGGAGCTGTGGCCACTGGCCTGCGCCGCAGCCACAGCAACGCAGGATCCGAGCCGCGTCTGCAACCTACACCACAGCTCACGGCAACGCCGGATCGTTAACCCACTGAGCAAGGGCAGGGATCGAACCCGCAACCTCACGGTTCCTAGTCGGATTCGTTAACCACTGCGCCACGACGGGAACTCCATTACTGACTTCTTGAATGAAGTCCTTTTTTAAATTTTTGGTGGAATTATCCCGTATATATTTTAGAGTTTAAAAAGTCAGTGCTAGGCAGCCCTTGCTCGTGCGTTGGAAGACTTGATGTTGTTAGGTTGGCAGCACTCCCCGCATTGACACACAGGTTCAGTTCAATCTCTGTCTGAATCCTAGCGGCCTTCCTGTGGGAATGGACAGGCTGGGTCTAAAATTCATATGGTAATCCAAGGAACCCAGAATAGCAAAAGTGGTCCTGAAAAAGAAAGTTGGAGGACTCACACTTTCTGATTTCAAAACTTACTGTGAAGCTATAGTAATGAACACAGCGTGGCACCGGCCTAAGGACGGTCATACAGATGAGTGAAATATAGGTGAACCCTTCCACTTGTGTGACAAAGTCGATTTTCAACAAAGGAGTTAAGACAGTTCAACAAGGGAAGAATTGTCTTCGCAGCAGATGATGCTGGGACCATTGAGCAGCCAAAGCAAAGAAGTGAATTTGGACCCTGCCTCACACCATCAAGAAGAGTTAGTTCAGGAGCTCCCACTGTGGTGCAGCAGGTTAATGAGCCGGCTTATCCCTGTGGAGGGGCCACTTTGATCTCCAGCCCAGCACAGTGGGCTGAGGATCCAGCCTGGCCACAGCCGTGGTATAGGCTGCAGCTCTGACTGATTTGATCCCTGGCCTGGGAACTTCCATATGCCACAGGGGCAGCTGAAAAAAGGAAAAAAGAAAAAAAAAAGCTAATTCACAGCGGGTCAAAGGCTTAATTGTAGGAACTAAAACTATAAAACTCTTAGACGAAAACCTAAATGTCAGTTGTCCTGAGCTTGGATTGGGCAGCGATTTCTTAGATGTGACATCTCAGGTACAAACGACAAAAGAAATGGTAGATAATTTGGACTTCACCCAAATGAAAATTTTGTACCTCAGAAACCTTTTTCAAAGCTGTCGGGAGCCCAGGTGGTGACTCTTGCCTTCAGCTGAAGTCTGAGCTCTGACCCCAGCCTGTCTGTCCCTCCGGCCAGGTGGCCCGCTCCATCCTCGCTGCGGCATTTGTCCTCATCTCCCTGGAGGGTGGCCGCAGCCGCCGCTTCCCTCTCCACGCCTCTGCCTCTGCCTGGTCCCTCCCCTTGTCCTCAGCGGGTTCTCGCCTCAGCTTTAGACTCGATTCTTCCAGATTTTCCATGGTTTTCTCCGTTTGACTCCACACGAGCCCTTGTGTTCTCAGTTCAGATCACGTCGACTGCACTGGTTCTTTCACTGGACGGAACCTCACTTCCTGAGGGACAGTGGAGGTGAGGCTGGCCCGCCGGTGAGGGCACGTGGTGTCCTGGAAGGGGCCTCAGGGCAAGCTGGCTCCCTTCCGCCCTCCACCCTGGCCCCAGCGAGCTTTCTACCTTGAGCCAGTCACTTACGTTCGTTTTTTCTTCTGTGTTGCAATGAACTGGCCTGGGGGCTGGCAGCAGAGAGACCGCTCAGCCCTGCTGCCTAAGTGACCTGTGAGCTCCTCGTTGGTGTTCTGCTCCCCCCATTCCTTTGCCAGGGTTTCCAGGGCCAGCACTTCTGGTATCATCAGTTAAACACAAGCTGAACTCCTGTTGGATCCCAGACACTGGACTCAGGCCCAGGAGGTTCATTGGTGGTCTCTGGAGTTTCCCAGCTGTAGTGGACTCGGCCAGCTTTCTCGGCAACCACATGTCTGTCTGGTCTGCCCTGGGGCTGCTGGGGTCAGGAAGAGAACGTTGTTCATGCCTGTTCCGTGCCGAGTGTTCACACGTGGTCTCGCCTAGGCCTTCCCGGATTCCCCATCCTACTAGAAGTTGTTTTCCTGTTTGCCTGGAGGAGCCGGCGGCAGGGCGCTTATGTAACTTGCCCAGAGTAAGAGGCGGAACGCTGTGGTGGAGGTTTTTTGACTTGAAAGCCCAGCCTTTTCCAGCGTGGCCTGTTACCTTCCTTCTCGGGGGCTGCTTCTGTCACACCAGGAGCTTCTCTCACTGTCAGGAACTTTACGTAAAGCTCATAAATAAGCAAAATCTTGTAACTTCCAAAAGGCTCATTCTTTCAGCCAGAAAGAATGACACTGCATTTTGTCATCTCCTCTCCAGCCTGGTAGGTGGCATTTATGAGTTCCAGGATGTGAATTTTATGTCCCCTTTTTTGGTGTGTTTAAGAGGGGAAATTCTCTTAAGAAAAAGATTTAAGAGCCTGAGTGTCCTTTGTGTACCATTTTTTAAAAAATCAGAATCTCAACAGTATTAAAAACGACCTTTTTTTTTTTAGGGCCGCACCCTCAGCATATGGAGGTTCCCAGGCTAGGGGTCGAATCAGAGCTACAGCTGCCGGCCTACACCACAGCCACAGCAACATGGGATCCGAGCTGCCTCTGCAACCTACAGTATACCCCACAGCTCACGGCAACGCCGCATCCTTAACCCACTGAGCAGGGCCAGGGATCGAACCCTCATTCTCATGGATCCTAGTTGGAATTGTTAACCGCTGAGCCACGAAGGGAACTCCTTTTTTTTTTTTTTCTTTAATTTAATTTTTTGAATTATTTTTATTTTTTAAAAAAAGCCAACCAACTTCTTGACCATTTCTAGGATGCCCAGCTTCGCCAGAGCACAGCCTATAGTTTGCATCAGCCGCAGGGCAACAAGGAGCACGGGACCGAGCGCAACGGCAGCCTCTACAAGAAAAGCGATGGGTGCGTAGGTGGCGACGCGGGGTTTTCCGCGTGTGGTTCTTACCCCCTGTGCCCAAAACGTCTCGACTCTTGCTTTTTGCCTTTCAATGTTTTTATTATAATTGATTTACAGTGTTCTGTCAGTCTCTGCTGTACAGCAGGTGACCCAGTCATGCGTCCGCATACGCTTTCTTTTTCCCATATCCCACCGTGTTTTACCACAAGAGACTGGCTAGAGCTCCCTGGGCTGTGCACGAGTCCCCCACCGCTCATCCACTCTAAAGGACTAGTTTGCACCTCCCAACCCCAAATCCCCGTCCCTCCACCTCCTCCCCCTCGGCAACCTCTAGTCTCTTCTCTCCGTCTGTCTCAGCTCTTTTTTTTTTCCCCCATTTGCCTCTAGGATCCGAAAAGTGTGGCAGAAAAGGAAGTGTTCGGTCAAAAACGGGTTTCTGACCATATCCCACGGCACTGTAAGTATTCTCTTCCCGTCACAGTCTCTGCTGTCGCGGGACGTATGCAAGAGAGGCCCGGTGAGGGACCCACGTTGCCGGTGCCCCGCGGGTGGCACGGGGCACCGAGGGTGCATGTTTAAGACGGCCCCTGTCGGCGTTCCCTCGGTGGTGCAGCTGGTTCAGCGTCCCGTGTCGTCAGGTTGCAGCTGTGGTGCAGGTTCGATCCCTGGCCCTTGAACTCCCACTTGCCGTGGGCATGCCAAAAAATAAATAAGTGAAAAGGAAATTCCCTGCTGAGGAAAGGTTGCTTGGGTTCCTGCTCGACCTGTCCCACCCGCCCCTTGTTTCGCTTTCCTAGTCAGGGAGGCCTTGCCGTCTTTCACTACCTAGCAGTCAAGGACCCCTGACGAGCCAGGGGCCCTGTGCCTTCCAGAAACGACACGCTGCTCCCCAGTGTTTGTCGTCTCTGGAAACTGAGTGTCGCACTTGGGAAACGGTCTTCTTTTCCATTAGGGAAAAGGTGTGAGGGAGTTCGGACTCTTGGAATCAGAAATCCGAGAGAGGAAGGATCTCTGTGATTTTGTCACAGACACACCGCCCCCAGCCGGAACTTTCTTGCACCCTGTATATAATCACCCATGCAGGAAACAGAGCCCAGCATACGCTGAGCCAGTTGGAAAACCGGTCAGAATAAAATGACTTGTTCCTCTGGCTCTCAGACCAGAGACTGTAACCGCAGTTGTGAACACAGGCCTTTCCACGGGGACACGAGGTGTGTTATCACCTTACCTAGTGTGCCCGGATCTGGTGAGAGCCACGTGGGCTGGCAGGCAGTTCTGAAATCGTCTGAAGGCGGAGTCGGTTGCTGTTCTGCTGCGGACGAGCACACTGATGTGGCACCTTCACTCCTGGCCCCGGGCCGGAGGCCTGGCCGTGACCGCGGCCTGGGTGCGTGGGGAGGAGGTGAGCCTGAGTCTCCTCTTCGCTCCCCTGCTCGCACCAGCTTCCCGTGCCAGGCAGAGCTGGGCATACGCGCAGACAGGCATTCCAGGCCCCTGGACAGAAATGGCCCTTCTCAGCATCTGGGAGAAGGGAAGGGGAAAACCCCGCTTGGGAAGGGAGGTGCCGCGGTGTGGATCGTGTTCTCCCGGGGGGAGGGCATCCTGGGTCTTCGCCGACTCCGTTTGGGAAGAGAGAGCGACGTCCAGCAGTCCGGGCTGGCGTGGCTGCAGTGGCAGGTGGGACTCCGTCCCTCGGCCTCACCTGGGACATAAGTGGTCCCCGCGACAGCCCTCTTTGTGCTGCCTTCTCTCCCCTTCCGCTGGGTGCCTGCCACCCTGCCTCGTGAATGGGAGAGGCTGGGCTTGTTTGCCTTTGTTTTGGTTTGGCCCCTTACCTGTTGGGCCGGCATCTCCCTGCGTGTGCTGCTTTACCGTCCGGGGAAGAAAGGGCGGTGTTTCCAGAGGCTCGACCGGTAAACGGAATCTCAGCAGAATCCTCCACCCAGCTGAGAACCGGGTCTTGGAGTCGCAACAGCACACAGCGTGTTTGCCCTGCGCAGGAGTCGGTTTCCTCCCGGGAAGCTGGCAGCCTTTAGGACGGGAGCTTGTCCTGCCGTGTGTTCTAGCGCGGGGCCGCGGCGCCGGCCCGGCTGGGGTCAGTCAGAGCCCGAGTCGGTGCTGCCCGTCAGCCGAGCCCACTGTGTCTTCTGGCACTGGAAGGAAGTCGTCCTGGGGACACGGTGACTCTGCTTAGATGTGCGCTTTGCCACACCGCCGGGGAGAAATGTCTGCTGGTCCTTACTGAATCTCAAAAATGTTTTCTGTGGCCATCAGTCATGCAGAAGGCAGACTGTAAACTTACTTTTGAAAGCCTGACGAACTGGGGAAAGTGGAGTGGCCGGACTGAAACGGGAGCCTCACGAACAGTCCCCACCTAGGACCGTGGGGTCTGCTTCTCCCACGAGTTACTCTCCCAAGAATGTTTCTTACAGCTTTGCTGTCAGCCAGCCGTTAATCCGCTAATCCGAACGGGCGGGTGGCCAGCAGTTAGCGATGTAAAGCCCGGGACGGCCGGGGGCGCTCTGCTTCTGTTTTGCGGGCCCTTCTCTCAGCTGCCGCTTTGAATTGTGGCCACAGTTGCCCCTTTGTCGTTATTCCTCCTCACAGCAGGCACTGAGTGTCTTTCCGTAGTTTGTGGCGCACGCACCGCGCGACGTGGCGAACTTGTCTCTGGGGGTAGCCGGTCTCACTTGGGCTGACAGCCTCCCGTAGCCCCGGGGAGTGAATGAGCCAGGTGGGGCGGGCAGGGGAGGGGCCCAGGCGGTTCTCTGCTGCCCTGCGACATTCAGGGAGGGGGTCCGGGGAGGTGACTCCGCTTTCCCTGAAGCCACATTGAGGGCAGGAGAGTGTGGCCGTCAAGAGCTCCGGCTCCGGGGCCAGGCCGGCTTGTTCGAATGGCGGCTTCACCGCCCCCAGGCTGTATAAGCGCAGTCAGACCGTTGAGTCTGTGCAGCCAGTATCTCTGTCTGTCTGTAAACTGGAGTGGTTCCTGCCTCACAGTGCAATTCAGAGCATGAGATGGCTTCTCAGAGCTCTGCCTGCCTGATGTAAGCACGCAGTGGGATAATAACAGTAACAGCAGCAGCAGCGCCTGAGTGAAGGTAGCCATTATCATTCAGAACCGTCTTCTTGCCCACGAGAGCGTTTCTGTAGTCACCGCACTGCACCACCCGTTTCCCCACCCGTCTCCCGTCTCGAAGACTTGGTGACCAGCATTTGGAAGTAGTCCCAGAGCCTCACCTAAATGCACCCACGTAGCTGTGTGATCTCAGGAGGTAACGGATAGACACGCACTTTTTAGGAACCGAACACCCCGGCAGAGGGCTTGGTTGCAGTTTTGATGTGGGCACCTGCCTTAGAAATCACTTGGTGTATTGGTTTTTGGACGAGCCGGTGAATTATGTTGATAAAGGTCCAAAATCGGACTGGTGCCACTTCTACTTGGAATTGTCAAGGTCTGCAAGACCAGGCAGAGCTTGCGGCCTTCGAATGCTGATTTCTGATGATCTGGGAGTCCGTTAGGCACCTGTAGACTGCGGAGGGTGCAGTGATTTCCGTGTAAGGGATGAGGTCGGCACAGCCCCGTTGATCCAGCCTCTCCACGTCCCAGGCTCTGTTTATCAGATCCGCGTTGTTCAGCCCGCAGGGATCAGTCCTGTTTTAGTGGAGGCTGTGCTGCCCAACCCCCGACCCTGGGGGCTCCGTGGGGAGGGTCTGCCCGGGTGTGGACGTGCGTGCGTCCGGCCACGATTCATCCCAAACCCAAGCTTTTACAACTTCGGCACGTGGCTGGTGGCCGTGGGCAGGGTACACAAGAACTCGTGAATTCAGAGACATGTATGTGGTCTTCCCTTCGGCAGCCCTGCGGGTTGAGTAAAATGAGCCGTTGGTGCCCGAAGACTTCTCCAGGGCTTCTGAGAGGCCTTTTGTCATTCAGAATTTTTTTTCCCTCTTATCCTCTGCCTTTTGCTTTTTTGGACTAGTTGTAGTAGTTTTTGAAATAGTAATAAAATAACCATTCTGACCCATCTCTGACAAAAATGCCACCTCTTGTTACCACTGCGTGGAGAGGGGTGCGGGCACACATGGGAATGAGGTGGTTTTTTGTTGAAGCTTAGGTAACAGGCACTTGACATTAAGGATCACGAATCTATCGTTAGGTTAATAATCTGATAATAATTATCAATAATTAATAATCTGTCATCATCTCTGAAAGCAGGGAACGTTTCTCTGTCATTTTTTACATTATGAGATGACTTTCCCCGAAAGCGAGTGTTTACACCCAGGAAAACACTTTTAAGGTCACCCAAAATTGATCTGGGTGCCCGTGTTCCCAGCGGATCAGGGCGCAGTGTGTTGGCGTGTTAGCATTTCCATCTGGGGGAGCCCTCGCCCTCAGAGCCAGGCTGGCGCCCCTAGCCCCTGTCCAGGTGGGTGAGTGAGCACCCGCAGGGAGGGCTGCCGCGCCTGGGAGCCGAGGTCCAGACCCCCTGGGATGTGCCTGTCACACCTTCTGTGTGAAACCGCCTTCAGCTGGTCGTCTTCACAGACCGGCGGAAACCTGTTCTCGCTGTATTTTCGTGGGGAATGGCGCTGTGATTTCGCACTCCTTCCCACCCGGCCCCCGTCTCCGTTTTCCCTCAACAGGCTAACCGGCCTCCGGCGAAGCTAAACCTGCTAACCTGCCAGGTGAAGACCAACCCCGAGGAGAAGAAGTGTTTTGACCTCATTTCGCGTAAGTTATTTCTCAGACGCTCTGCCGCAGAGAAATTATTTTAAACTCTCGTCTAGGGCATCAACCCCATTTCGAACAGTGCACGTTGAAGAATTGGTTTTCAAAGAGAAACGCCTCTGTTTCAGGCGCCTGTGTAATTTCTCTTTCCCCTGGGAGCTGTCTGTGTGCAGGTTCAGCACTTGACTCCAAGGACGGCCCTGACCTTCTCTCAGCTTCCAGCCTCAGGTTCCCTGTTTGTAATCAGGTTATTACGAGATCAGCCCCAAGCCTGACATCCCCTCACTTCGCTATAAAAAGGACGGTTCTGTCGTCAAAGCTCCCATAACTTGGGTGACGTTAGAAATGCCACGTAACTGATGTGATAAGGTCTCAGCAGAGCCCTTAAAACTTTCAGGTTTGAAGTGGGCTGTCTCCCCGCTGCTGAACTAGTGTTTCTGCTCCTGCATGCCTTTCATCTTTGCAGCGTACCCAGAAGAAAGGCCACGCAACGGTCTGTTGTGGTGAGGGGCCTCTGGGCGTCCCCTCAGGAGACAAGAAAAGTACGAGTGATGCATTAGAGAATTATGGTGGCTTTGAAGGTGGCAGGGGTTCGGTGTGAAGGAAGGAAGGGCTGGCTCCCCTTTCCGAAGGCCGTCATTAGGGCTTTGGGCACCGGAGTTGTATTTAAAGAGGGAAACTCCAGATGGTGCGTCTCGGGAAGATGAGTGCCGTCTTACTTGTGGTATCGCTGAGCTGGAGGTGGCTGCTTTCTTTTTGCCATACCCATGGCGTGTGGAAGTTCCCAGGCCAGGGATCTAACCCCTGTGCCACAGTTGCGACCTGTGGGGGTGGCTGCTTTTTATAGTGGGTGTTGCGTCCTATTACTGAGGGTAGGAAATGACTAACTATATAATTAAATGCTGGCAGCAAACCTCCGACAGCATGGTTACCATTTGCGCTTTGCTAGGTGAGGAGACGGGTCCCAGGGTGAGCACTGGCACGTGATGTGTGCAGAGGACGTGGGTGCTGTTTGTTCCATTGTTCAGATTCTAGACTGATTTGTAAAATAAAAAATTTGCCTCCTGCTTCCAGCCCCATGCCTTGCCGTCTAGTCAGGCCCCAGGTTGAGTTACGCGCCTCCTTGAAGCTCACGCTCAGATCCTTCCCTCATTCAGCACCGCGAGGAGCATGGAGAACTGAGTTCCGTTCTAAATGTGACCAGCCCTGGGGTCATCTGCCCCAGACGGCAATAAAAATTAAAGGGAGAGCACTTATTGGTATAATCTGACATCAGCCGGTGGCCAGGGGACACTAGGTGGGCTTGAGGCCTTTCCGTGTCCTGAAGCCGTAACCTTCAGACGCTGATCAGCACTGGTTACACTGGCTACAGAGCTGGACCGAGTTCTGCGCCCGTCCGATGGGGCCAGCACACCGTTGCCGGTCCTGGTGGGGCCCTGTTGGGGACCACTTGTGCAGAAGCATTGATTTTAGGCTTGTAAACAACCCCAAAGTGTTCCCTGCCCCTCCGCTTACCCTGGCTGGCCAGGCACCTGGGGTGGGGCTGGTGAGCGAGCCTGCCCGCCCGCCGAGTGCGAGCAGGCGGGAACCTGCTTCCGAGCACACGATGCTCTGGCCGGCGGGCGTAGTGCTCCAGTGCCTGGGGCGTAATAGACTCCGTGGGTCTGGGGCCTCCAAACTCTGATCCCCGCAGGGCTTCCCGAGTCTGGCTTCAGGGGCTGCCGTGAATTTGCCAGAGTCCATTGTTGTCTTTGAAAAAAGCTCTTGGAGTTCCCTTCGTGGCTCAGTGGTTAACGGATTCGACTAAGAACCATGAGGTTGCGGGTTCGATCCCTGGACTTGCTCAGTGGGTTAAGGATCCGGCGTTGCCGTGAGCTGTGGTGAAGGTTGCAGACGCGGCTCGGATCCTGCGTTGCTGTGGCTGTGGCGAAGGCCGGCGGCTACAGCTCCTGTTAGACCCCTAGTCTGGGAACCTCCATATGCCGTGGGTGCGGCTCTAGATAAAGGCAAAAAGACAAAAGAAAAAAGAAAAAAGCTCTTATCTCTTCTTCCCACTGTCCTCCAGTGGGTAGGACGAACCCGGTCCTACGGATTTGTCATCCTCAGCCGGTCCCTCCCCTAGGAGTAGCTCTGGGCAGTGCCTTGTCAGCTGTGCAGGTTTGGGTTGTAGAGAAACTGAAAACCCGTGAGACCCCCAGGAACCATTAAAGGGGACGTCACAAAGCGGGAAAACCCTGACCTGATGGGTGTCCTGAGGAGGTGGGGGCTTGGGCTCTGACTCTGCCTGGCTCTGCCTGCTGGTGGCCACAGGGACACGCACCATCATGACCTGCGCGCTCTTAAGACACCTATGTGGATGGAGAGGTAGAAGTCAAGGTGCAGATGGGCAGCGAGGATGTGGCCTCGGGTGGGAGTCTACCGGCCCCCAGGAGCCGCCCTCCCGGCCCTCACCCTGTGAGGCCGTCTCAGAATCCCCTAGAAGCAGAAGGCACTTGGCTTCAGTTACTTTGTTCTTCCCTGGGGAGGGAGTCCCTGCTCAGGTCCACCTGTCAGTGGGCCTGGCTTCTCAGACCTTTGTGCGTCAAGGCCAGCCCTTCCCGGGGCTTGTCCAGCACTCTTGCCCTGCAGACCCAGGTCTTGAGCCATTCTCCCCCTGTCGCGCGGTCACGCTGGGTGGGGCGGAAAGTGCGAGAAGGTGGAGATGATCTAGGGCAGTCCCCGGGGCAGGGCTGGCCATACGGAGGGTGCCCGGCCCAACGGATCCCGAGCCCTTCCCCGGGCGCTGCCACGACGCGGCTCTGACCAGCCCCACCAGCTCCTCTTGCTTTTCCTCTCCCTCCAGCTGAAGCTGCTGGAGGCTGGTCTTCCTCTGCAGGCACCTTGAGCATCCACGTGAGGGACTTCTTATGTGGAAGTTGTCGTGGAATTTCCCCTGCTTCTCCAGCGTCCCCACATTAGAACACAGAATCACCCGCAGGAAACGGGTTGCTCCCCTGTCTCCTTGATCTTCCCCCAGGCCCTCCTCTCCTCCCAGCCACTAACATCTGGATCACAGAATTCAGCTTATTTTTCTGAACTTGGCACGTTCTCTTAACACCTTTTCCTTTCCTCAGTCACAGGGTTGGGGGTGGTGGTGTCAGAATTGGAGGTGGGAAGGAGTGTTGGGCCTGGAGTCAGCAAACCTGACCCTCTCCCACTGAGCGCCCCCGGTTCAGCCTCTTAACCTCGCTGGGCCTCAGCAAGAATTATTCTAAGAACAAAGTGCTTTCAGGAGGGTAAAAGCCGAGGGTGGAAGATGACGTGTGTGCTCACGTTGAGGGTGCAGGTGGTTACCGCGGGCCCAGCAGTTCCTCCTGCCCCCTGCCCTGCCACCTGCAGAAGCTGGCTCTCCTCCCTTTTTCTTTTTTGTCTTTTTAAGTGTAATTTTGTTGTTTACTTTGTTTTTGGACTGACCTTGAAGCGTTTCCGTGTGGCCCTTATCCAGCCCCCAGCACCAGCAGCTCAGTGCAGCTTGTCTGGTGCTACTGAGTAACATCAGCCGGATCCGCAGCTGCAGCACCAGGAGGCTGGAGGTGACCTGGGCCTGTGCCGCTTTCAGCCACCTCTCCCCGCTCCCGCTTTACCCTTTCGCACCAGCGCCCTTTCCTGTGTTCCAGGGCGCTCTCCGGGAGCCCGCAGTTTGTGGTGCTTCTGTGTCTCTCCTTGTCTTTCATAACCTTGATACTTTCCTTTGAAAGAAGATTATTGATTAGGTTTTTTGGCCCTGTATTCCTCAATTTGGGTTTCTCCGCTGCTTGCCCACAGTTGCTTTGTGGGCTAAGAAGGTCAGAAAGCTTGTAAGAAACTGGCTTCTGAAAAGGCTTTTACTTATTCAGGGGGCCTTAACAATTAGGGGCCAACTCTGTAGCAAGTTAAAAAAAAATGAAGCTTTTGAAAGGATGGTGATGGTTTTTGCTGAAAAGCTTCAGTTTAGGGAAGTTGCATCTCTTTAGACTTGAATGGAGGAACCGGGCAGCTCGCCAATTTGCATCTCAAAGCCACTGTCCCCTATCTGGGGCCCCTGTGCCGGCTAGAGGGAGGGCTTGAAGGCACATCCATCCATCATTGTATTTCTCTGCCTGAGGTGAATGCCAAACCGCTTTCTCTCGGGTTGTGGATGGATTGCTGGGTAGGCTCACTACTGACAAAACCCCTCTTGCCACACAGATGACAGGACGTACCACTTTCAAGCCGAGGATGAGCAGGAATGTCAGATGTAAGTAATTTGGAGGTGGGACCTTGGGAGGACCCCAGTCGGCGGCGTGTAACCCCGTGTCGCTGTTGTCTTCCTAGATGGATGTCTGTGCTGCAGAACAGCAAAGAGGAAGCTTTAAACAACGCGTTCAAGGGAGACGACACCACGGGAGAAAATAACATAGTCCAGGAGCTGACAAAGGAGATCATCTCGGAGGTCCAGAGGGTGCCGGGCAACGACGTGTGCTGTGACTGCGGGGCTCCAGGTGACCACCCCCCCCCAGCTCTGGGACATTTAAATACTGCTCCAATTCACAGAATCCAGTCATCGATTTTCCCTGTCATTTCAGACACAGAGTTCAGTGCAGCCCAGCCTGAGCTCAGGCCGCCACACAGCTGCCTACTGACCTGGGTGCCGGCTTCGGAGGGGGGCGAGGGGCGGGCAGCGCTGAAGCCACTTAAAAGCTTTTTGAGAAATGAAAGCAGAAGCGCAGAGCGAGGGTGAAACCAGGGTCATCCGGTCATTGTGTTGGCTCCAGAGGCTGCGGCCTTTCCGGGATTTGATCCCCCTCCCTTTGTACCACTTCGTGGAACTTCAGCAGCAGCTTTAAGCTGCTGTCTAGCCCGTGACCCTAGAAGAGCCACTCACTTTGTTAGATGTTAGTTTTCCTGTATGGAAATGAAGGGACCGGTGAGATTGTTCGCAGCCCCCTTCTAGCCGTCGCATTCTGTGGAATGAGATGTTGGTTTCTGTGTTTTGATAAAGCCGACTGGGGCTTCATTTTCAGTGCACACGGATTATCATTATAGATTTTTAACAACAGTATCTTTAAAAGTTTAAAGAGTTGACTTATTCTTGTAATTCAGGTGGCATAGCACTGGGGCCAGGGGAGCTGTGGAGTAGCGTTTTCTGAATATTTGTAAAATGAGAAAGGTTGTGGGTCTGTTAGAATAGTCATTTTACTTCTCCATTCCCCTAAGTCTATGACAGTTTTTATTAAAAAACAGACACAGCAAAAATGGGACAGCTGAGAAGTGTCATGGGGTTCCTGTTAGCCCGGAGGCTCCATCGGGGGTTAATTTGAGGGATTCCCTCACGGGCTCTCGGCAGGAGATGAGGGGGGGGGCGGTGGCGAGTCATGCTTTTTCGGAGATGAGGGCAGTATGGTGCCAGGACTAAGACACCCTCTTAAGGAAGTCACAGCTGTGACACTTTTGTTTTAAAATGCTCACACCGTGTGGGTCACATGAAGTTGTCTAAGTGCACACTCGTACCTACGGAAAGCATGACCCAGGTGATAAAGTAGAATAGTGAGGTGAAAACGCCAGTGTCCGGAAGTATTTCCTTACCCAGATACAATGCTTATAAACTGAGCGTTTAAAAAAATAACGTCCTGGAGTTCTATTGAGGCACAGGGGGTTAAGCATCTGGCATTGTCACTGCTGTGGCGTGGGTTCTTTCCCTGGTCTGGAAACTTCCACATGCCATGGGAGCCCCCCCGCCCCAAAAAAAACCTTCACAATTAACTGGTGGCCAAGATTGCAGCATTTACCCGCTACAAATTTTTTTTTTTGTCTTTTTGCCTTTTATGTAGAGCCGCACCTGCGGCATGTGGAGGTTCCCAGGCTAGGGGTCTAACAGGAGCTGTAGATGCCGGCCTTCGCCACAGCCACAGCCACAGCAACGCGGGATCTGTGGTCTGGCTCTGCGGCCTGAAGCAAGACCCTTTGCCTTTCTGAGCAAGATCTTCACAAGACACCTGCCTTGTTCACCTCCAGGCGCTCTTGTGTTCAGTGAGGGTATATGAAGATACCGTAATTTCCAAAGCTGTCATAATTTGAGCTACTGTTGCTTCAACTCTGCCGAACTGAGCATTGCACCAGCACACAGTGTGCATTCTCTGCTGGTACTCTTAGCATGTGGAGACGTGTGTTGAGACTGTTCTCTGTGCGGTACTAGACTTTGGCAGGTGTCCTCTGCTGGAGCCACCAGGTTGGTGGTGGGGTGGTCTCTAGCCAGGGGCCCATGGCCACTAGAGGGCTCTCTCTCTCTCTCGCTTTTTTTTTTTTTTTTCTTGTAAGAACAGCCCGTTTCTTGGGAATGCTTGAAAAATGAATGGTGGGTGGAGCCTAGGAAGAGAGGGGAGAATTGATACGCGTGTGTATTGTGTGTGAATTGGTGGTAATTAATGATGAATGAGGGTTCTGGCTGCATCTAGGAAGGAACATGGCCATGATGCTTCAAAATGCCACGTTCAGTAACTATGCACGGAAAAGGTTCTGACCCCTGGGTCTCTGCTTACAAGCGTCACTTCCCATTCTCTTTGGCAGATCCTACGTGGCTTTCCACCAATCTGGGCATTCTGACCTGCATCGAGTGTTCCGGAATCCATCGCGAGCTGGGGGTTCACTACTCCAGGATGCAGTCCCTGACTTTAGACGTGTTGGGAACCTCTGAGCTGCTGGTGAGTTTCCTTTTTTTTTTTTTTTTTTTTTGTCTTTTTGCCTTTATGTAGGGGCTGCACCCGCGGCATATGGAGGTTCCCAGGCTAGGGGTCTAACAGGAGCTGTAGCTGCCGGCCTTCGCCACAGCCACAGCAACATAAGATCCAAGCCGCGTCTGTAGCCTTCACCATGGCTCACGGCAACGCTGGATCCTTAACCCACTGATCAAGGCCAGGGATCGATCCCACAACCTCATGGTTCTTAGTTGGATTCGTTAACCACTGAGCCACGAAGGGAACTCCTGCTGGTGAGTTTCAAGTCCTTGACTTTGGAGCGAAAACATGAGCTGAAGGCTGAGTTGTCAGCGCTCGAATCCATTTTGGTTTCTTAAAATTCCACTGGGCTGGCAGCTGTTGATATTTGCCAGGTGGATTTGGGCAGAAGCTCACTGGTAGTTCCTTCTCCTCAGCTCCTGGTTGAGGAGGTTGCAGAGCTTTATTCTTGAATGAAGTGAACTCAGAAAAGAGCGTTGAGACTGGTGTGAGGTTCTGGAATAAGATGGAGGCAGAGTCCAGTTCACCCCGTTGATTAAGCAGGTGCAGAAGCCAAAGCTGAGACAGTAGGGGACTCGTGCTTCCCCAGTTGTCGGCTGATCGCTGCCAAGTCTGCGGTCACCACCTGGCTCAAGACTCCAGTGGACTTTCCTCTGCTCCTTTTTGCCTTTTGGGAGATACTGGTCTTTGTTCCTACTGCCTTTATTTCTAAAAAACTCTTTCACCCTTGGCTCACTGATAACACATGTGCCATGTAGGTCAGTGTTGGAAGGTTGGAGCGTTTTCTGTGAGGTGACTTTCAGCACGGTGAGAACAAGCACGTCACACCCAGGTGGCGCTTTGAGGCCTAAAACCTGGACTCTGTGGACTCTTGTCAGAGTCTGAACTGCGGATTGGAAGACAGTACTTGAAATTGTTTCTCAAGGTTGCTGAGAGCACCGGGCAGTAAATATTAAGTGGATATTGATTGCCATTGATTTTAATGTCAAGAGCAATAGTCTTGACAGAGAAAATCAATTATTGTGGTCAGTAGACCTCTCAGGGGGCTGTAAATCTTATTGATGACTCCAGATCCAAGTGCCTGAACTTGTTAGGCATTTAGAACTGTCTTGTCAAATCCTTCCTGTCTTTCTAGGGAATTCCTTTACTGCCTTGAAAGACAAAGCTGGGAGAAACTAGAGTGATTCTGGTAACATGGCCGATTGCTTCAAGTTTAAAACAAAGCAGGGCGCGGCGAGACCCAAGCGGTGCGTTCTTGGTTACACGCTGCCGTTGTCGTTAGCGTGTGACGTACACGATCGGCCGTGGAGCTGTGTGTGCAGGCGGTGCCTGGGTCAGTGGCGATGGCGCAGATCTGAAATTCCCGCGGTGCGTTTGCAGAGCCGCACGTGATTCCTCAGGGTGGTAAACCGCGGTGGCCGCCCTGCTGCCCTCCCGATTTTTTTCTGACAACACGAGGTGTTAAAAGTGGTTTCACGTGAAGTAATACTGCTGATTTTTTGGACGAGGCACTTTGCAGAGCGCTTTGTGTAAAACTCATTTGCGCTTCATCCCTGTGACCTTGGTGCGTATCCCCGTCTTACAGAAGAGGAGCCGCGGCTCAGACTGTGTCAACAACCACAGGCGCGTAGCCGTCTGCGCCGGGCCCCCCTCGTCTGCCCCGGAGCTCATCCTCTTACCCTTGCAGAGCCTGGGCTCTAAACGGGCCTTGGGGTGGTGGTCTCGCCCCGTGGGAGCGTTTAAACATCACTACCGCCATCCCCGTCCCCAGCCCCCTCCGGGAGGGGAGGGGCCCTGCTTTGTCGCCTGCCCAGTCACGTGACGAGAGCACGCCACGCGGCCGTCATCAGGCCGCAGCGTGAGTCACTGAGTGTGGCTGGCAGGAGGGGCTCAGCAGCCCACGGTACGCAGTACGCTCCCCACACAGCTGCAGTGCACTTGCTGCTTCACAGAGGAGGTTAGGAGTTTAGAGTATTTATTACTTTGTTTTTAATAGAGTTCACTGATCATGTGCTTATATGGTGTGACCTTTAGTACTGGCGGTTTAACAGCTGGCTCGTGAACGCTGGCGGGAGCCTGATCCCAGCACGTCTGTACGGCTCCACAGCTGAGCTGATGCTGTGGGTGAGACTGTTGCCTGCCGCGGAGGGCGGCGCCGGCGGGGCTGGAGGGGGCACGTCTCCATCTGGATGAAGATCGAGGTGACCTGATCCCTGGTTGCCCTCTCTTGCTGTCTCCCGGAGCCTCAGTGTGTTCCCGGGCACTCAAAGTTTGAGCAGTGCTCAGCCGTTGAGGAGGAGTCAGGCCGACTGTCTGCAGCTGATGTCCAGTTTGCTGGAGCTTTTAAGCTCCCTCTCGTTGGAGCTTTTCTTTCTCAGTGGTTATCAGGAAAACAGAAGGCAGAGGCCGAGTCTTGGGAGATGTGTTTCAGCTCTCTGTCTGCCGGTCTGGCCGCTCCCCACCTCTCACCCCAGCCGGGCTCTGTGGGCGTGACGTCACAGCCGGGCCAAGCCCCCGGGCTTCAGTTAAGTGACAGGCGGAGAGTGTGTGTCAGGTGTTAGGATCGCTTGTAACGCATGAGAATTTCAAGCCTTTACAAAGCAGCACCTGGTTATTTGATTTTGCCTAGGTCGTTGGATGCCTGAGCAGAAGACCTCCTGAAGGCTTGACGTGTGTGTGTGTGTGTGTGTGTGTGTGTGTGAGTTTAGAGTTAGAGCTGGTACACGGTAAGAACTGTAAAATACTAGCTCACCATTATTATCTTCCCCTCCAAGATGATGTGCATGGAGTCCTCCCAGAAAAGCCACCAGCCTGTCCTAGTGTGTGATTCCACTAGGGGCACCCCGACCGACAGCTCCGTTTGGGACCTTTCAGGTTCACAGAGCAGTGGCACCAGTCTCTTCAGCTGGTTCGGTCATGATAGCGTGTTTTCTTGTGCAGCAGATGTTAATTAGAACAGTTCCCACTGCGGCTCAGCGGTAACGAACCCGACTAGGATCCATGAGGATGTGAGTTCCATCCCTGGCCTCGCTCAGCGGGTTAAGGATCTGGCGCTGCCGTGAGCTGGGGCATAGGTTGCAGATTTCGCTTGGACCCCACGTTGTTGTGGCTCTGGCTTTGGCTGCGGCTGCCGCTCCAAATCAGCCCCTAGCCTAGAAACCTCCACATGCCTCACCTGTGGGCCTAAAAAGCAAAAAACAAAAACAAAAAGGCCCAGCTATTTAGAGCTCCCGTGCTGTTAAAAAGCAAGAGGCTGAGCTGGGAGATCACCCTCTGGCGCGTCCGCGGGTGCAGCCTGGGCAGAGCTGTGACAGCCCCACGCCGGGCTGTGCCGGGATAGGAGAGGGGACTGAAGGCCTGATGGAGACAGCAGGCGCGCAAGTGGGCTTTTCCAGTTTCTGGCTGGCGTTGTGCCCTCAGGGGACATATGCTCACTGCATACAGGGTCGCCCCTGTCCTCCCACGTGGCCTCACGTATTCCTCCTGATAAAAGGCTTTGGCTTAATTCTGTATCTTATGTTCTGGCCTGGAGTTTGCAAACAGTGTCCCCTGATGCTGTGTTGCGGCGGTTTCACCGACTCCTTTCAGTTTGTTTTTGTTTTTTTTTTTGTCTTTTTTTGCGTTATCTAGGGCCGCACCCGCGGCACGTGGAGGTTCCCAGGCTAGGGGTCTAACAGGAGCTGTGGCCGCCGGCCTTCGCCACAGCCACAGCAACGCGGGATCCGAGCCACGTCTGCAACCTTCACCACAGCTCACAGCAACGCCAGATCCTTAACCCACTGAGCAAGTCCAGGGATCGAACCCGCAACCTCATGGTACTTAGTCGGATTCGTTAACCACTGTGCCACGACGGGAACTCCTGTTTTTGTTTTGAAGCATGCTTGATTTCCATGTTCCTTGAGTGAATTTCCGAGCAGCCGTGAAGGTGGCTGCTCAGTAATAGTCTCTTCCTTCACCTGCCTTCAGAATCACTTCTTAATCAGTGGAAGGAAACCGGGGTAATTGAAGTATTAATTTGATTAGTTCAGGGAAGCTGAGCCGTTTTAACTGCTTTAGCATGCACCAGCTTAATATCCTTAGATTTTTAAAGCCAACCTCCTTTCAGAAAACCTCCTAATAAGCATAGATTTTTAAAAGATAAATTTCCTCCTTAACACAGAAGATTATGATTTCAGCTCTGGTTTTCAGGTCATACATAAAACAGTATCATTGGGACTAGGCTCTTAGTCTCGTATGATTCATTTCACATCGTAAGTGAAATTAGTGAAGGAAATTTCGGTATTACGGAATTGAATTTGAGTCAGTAATTTTAAAGTCTTCCATCAAGGAAGAGGGTCGGAAGCCTCCGGGAGCACGTGTGACCGACTCGGGCCTGCGCTGTGACCTCCCCCTCCTCACGAGGTTGTCAACCAGCTGCTCAGCACAAAGCAGGTCGGCCGCCGGCCCAGCCGAGGGGAGCGCGGTGAGGGGGAGCCCTCGGGAGCCCAGGGCGTCCTACCGATTATACCGCTGTTTCACGCAGGCCTCGAACAGAGCCCCCCGGGATGCGAAGAGCAGCAGGAAACTAGAACCAGCTACTGTTTGTTGAGCAGGTATTCAGGCGCTGTCCTGGGTCCTGCATATTAAACCTCACCTCAGCCTGACCTCCATTCAAGAAACAACGCCAGAGCCTGTGTGCTATTCTTTCTCCTTAAATCATAACCCTGAACTTTTCTTAATCACACACCGTATCAGAAAAAAATTGAGCACCAAAACATATACATATACCTAAAGGATAGTTATACGTCGTAAAATGTATTGGATGTGGAGATTTTAAAGGGTAGGATGTAATTTTTTTTCAAGCTCCAGAGAGGTTTTTGTGACCCCTTCTTTGGAGGCGATAGTTCAGAGCTCACTGCTGTCTCAGCTCTGCCCTCAGGGTCAAGTCCCTCACCTCCCCAAGCCTCTCTTACCATTTGTGGGTGTGCCAGGTGCTCTAGGCCCTGACCTCTGGGCCCAAAGGGCCCAGTAGATAACACCCGCTCCCTTATGCGAGCTTGCAGCCCTTGAGAGGTCCACAGCTTTGAGAGCAGCCGAGCCGGCCGACCCGGTTCCCGCGTGGTGGAGGCCGCTCCAGCCGTGGGCAGAGGGCAGAGACCACCTTGTGCTGCATCCTGTTCTTTTTATTGGTTTGTTTTTGGCCGCAGCGTGCAGCGGCTTGATGTGGGATCTCAGTCCCCAGACCAGGGATGGAACCCGGCCCGCAGCGGTGAAAGCCCTGAATCCTAACCCCTAGACCACCAGGGAGCTCCCTCATCTTCATCTTCTGAGCCCCCAGGCCGGGAGCCGTGTCTCTCACTGCCAGGTCCTCTCCTCTGGGCACGTAAACCCAGAGGAAGACAGAGAATGTCACAGGAACTGGTGATCCTCGACCTGGAAACGTGAAGGCAGGAGGCCCCCAACCTCACCCCAAACTCTGGAAACAGTTACCAGAGAAAACATGAATCCTCTTTCTGGCACAGCCGGGCCTGTGAGGGGAGGTGTCGGGGGCTTCAGAAGGTACAGCCCCTGGCCCCGTCCCCGGGGACGCACACGCGGGGTTTCGCCAGAGTTCAGGGCGAGTTCAGGGCGGCTTGCCCAGGCACCTGCCCTGCTGGCCCCGGCCCCTGCCCTCCCGAGGCGCGCCGTTCGGCCCTCATGGCATCGCCTTCCTTCTTTCCCCCTCACGTCTGTCTTTCTAGCCTGAGCCCCTTGGGTCAGGCCCGTGTCCCAGGCCCGGAGCCGAACCGCCCGAGGGCTCCGCCTGTTCCCGTCGGACCTGGGGCCGGGGCTCGCGTCCTTGAGGAGCAGCATCTAAGGGCCCCAGAGCCCCAGGTCCGCTGTGGCCGCGTCTGCCTCGTGCAGCCCCAGGTCCTGGGTCCATGCTCTGGGGGCCGCTGTTTAACCAGCCTTCCTGCGGCCGTGGCTCCCGCCTGCTGGGCCCACACAACCCTGCAGCCTCCGTCTGCAATGCTTTGCTTTGTCGATGATTCCGAAGGGTTCTCTGCAGGCCGAACTCTCCCCCAGAACTTGGCGGAACTGTGAGGCGGCAGGCACGTTTCTCCACGCTAGGCCAGAGTGACGCAGGGCTGTGGTGGCTCCCTGGGCCAGCTGTCCCCAGCAAGCCCGCCAAGTCCACGCAGAAGGGCGGCAGCTTTCCCATTGCGGGGACTCCTCCTCCCCCTGCTTACAGACTGGGGGCCTCCGGGGCGGGCGCTGTGGCCTCGTCCCCTCGCTCGCCTGAAAAGACCGTGTTTGGCTGCGGGACAGTGTTCGCGCGGCGTTGGAAGAAGGCGCGTCAGAGCGTGCCTGGCTCTGAGCCAGGACCCCAACACTCAGAACTGGATCTGACACCTAGTACCCCAGGGATCCTTCTCGGGCCTTTGGCTCTGTGCTGCAGTGTGTCACCTGCCCAGCCTCGACTCCGGGAAAGCGCAGTGAGGCAGCCGGGGCTTTGCCCCTGACCTTGCCGCGAGGCCACGGGGCCGGGACCAGGGGCCGAGGCAGGGCCGGTAGAGCTTGGTGCGTTGGGCCGTCGGAAGTTGTGCTCACTTACAAGGGCCAGGTGAAGTTAGAAAGGCTCCTTAGCCAGTACGAGGCTGCCCGCAGGTTTCCCTGGTCCTTCGGCCTCCCTCACGGTCCCCTCTCGCTGTCTCATGTTACCGGCCACCAGGGAGTCTGCCTTCCTGGCCCAGCTCCCTAGGACCGTCCCTCCAGCCAGTTCCCCTGGAGAAAGAAGAGGCTGTGCAGGCGGCAGCCTCGTCTCCCAGGACATCCCACCCAGCCTCCGTCCGCCTGATTCACTGACGTCAGGAGCATCAGAAGCTCCCAGCCTTGCAACGTGGAGATGAAAGTATTTGCTGTCCCAAGAGCCCTGGCTCGGTGCTCTCTTTCTGTTTCTTCGTGTCTTTAAAATGGAAGCGTCTGGTCACTGGCGGGTGCTGAGCTGGGTGCCCTGAAGGCAGCCCAGGGGCGCAGGCAGCCCAGGCAGCGCAGGGGCGGCTTGGCTGGGGCAGACCGTGGCCTTGATCTCAGCAGCAGCCGCGTCGCACACGTGCCCGGATCAGGGAGCCTTGATGAGAAGGTCCTCGCTGGTGAGCCAGTCAGAGGGCTGATTCCAAGCCCAGGGCCTTGCGCTGGAACAGACACGTCTTTAATAGTTGAGCTGACCGAATGCTCGCCCGAGTGAGCCCATTTTCATCACTGCGGCCGTGTTACTGTAAAAAAACCAGAGCTCAGTTAACCTGATTGGCCTGCAGTCAGAGCCAGTAAATAGGACCATGATCTGAACACAGGTCTTGGCTTCGCGGCCCAGCACCTCCCCACCGTGTGAACCACCCGCTTGCTGGCGTAAGGACAGGGCGTTCGGTCTTTCAGCGGGGGCACAGGTTCTCTGGGGGTGGGCGAGAGCACAGTCAGGGTGGGCCCAGTTACGGCTTCTGCTGCCCGTGTAGGGCTCTGTGCAGGAACTCGTGGGAGAACACTCCTCGTACCAGGCTCGCTGCTTCTCCTCTCTAGTTTTATGCGTACCTTCGGGGTTTGGGTTTTGTCCAGCTTCATTAAAGGCAAACCACTTTATTGCTCTATTTCTTAGTGGCCATTAAGTAAATCATCAGCTGTATGAGTGGTGTGGAGCAGCAGAATGTATTCATAATTGAGTGCCCTGAAAGAGACTTTTGTTTTTGCAGCTTGCCAAGAATATTGGGAATGCAGGCTTTAATGAGATTATGGAGTGTTGCCTTCCAGCTGAGGACTCGGTCAAACCCAGCCCCGGCAGCGACATGTAAGTATGGGGCTGGCCGCTCTCGCTTTCCGAGCAAAAACTGGCCCTATACCTGGGCCCCCAGAAGCAGGAGAATAACAGGTGTGTGTGCGTCGATTGTTGCTCTTTAGGGAGAGAATCAGCCTAAGTTGTTTCTTCTTAAGTCACTTTCACCTTTTTGGGCATCCAAATAGGAATTCGATGTGGCAGTTTTTCCTAGAAGCCACAGGAAAGCAAATTTGCAGATGTGTGTGTGGCCGGGACGGGAATGTCGCCCTCTGCTGGTGGTGTGTGGGCACACCCTTGCTTTGCCTCGGGAGGGGAGTCTGCGCCACCTTAGTTCTCTCTGCCTCGGCCAGGGTTCGTTGTCATGGATGCAAGACTAGTCTCAGTCTCTCTCCCAGTGTCTTTGCAAAATGCCGAATGTTGTTTCCTTCAAAAATTTTGTTTTTGTTTTTGTCTTAGTGTTGACACAAAACTGAAGAAGCTTTTGTGCCTCATCCTGCGTCCAGCTGGCCTGTTGAGGCAGAGCTGACAGCAGGAATGTCCTGCCAGGCTTATCAAACAAAGCATAAATCACCCAGATCACAAGTCCTTGAGAGGGGTGGCTGCGGGCGGGGGCCTGGCTGCCCCCTCCAGCCCCCAGCCCTGCTTGGTGTGGGGGACCTGTCTCTGGTTTACCCGCTGCAGCCCCAGGGACGCCTCGGAGAACCTGCATCTGTGTGCGAGTCTGTCTCTGGTTTACCCGCTGCAGCCCCAGGGACGCCTTGGAGAACCTGCATCTGAGTGCGAGTCTGGGCCAGGTGTCCCGGCAGGAGAGGGGAGGTGGGAAGATGTGCCCAGGGGAGTGGGAGGTTCATTCCTGCGACATCTGTCCCCGGGGTGGCCAGAGACCTGCGGGCGGGACTTCTGGGCGTAGCCGGGCAGGGGGTGAGGGCTTGGAGACCGCGCTGACACGGGCAGCCCCGTCCTGAACAGAGGACGGAAGCTCCATTTCTGTGACCCTTCAGTGGGGACGTCTTGGGCAGCCGAGGTCCCAGGATCCGTGTTCCTCCGCATTTGGGTGAGGTGACTTCAGATGGTGAGGGGGCGCAGACAAGCTGCCGGAAGGCCCAGGCTGCCGCATGTGCACGGGTCAGCATCTGCTGAGTGCTGGTTGGTGCTGGATTAGAGTCACTTCACGTTTGAGTCCTGGAGCCGATGTCTGGTGGGGCATTTCCCTAAGGTTGGACAGACAGGGAGTGTCTATCCTCTCTTGATGAAGGCTCAGGGTTAATCCGTGCCTTTCCCAAACCTGGGGAGGCAGGCAGTATGGACAGAGAAAGTCGCGTCCTTAGATTTGGGAACCCTGGCAGGCTGTCCACACCTGTCCTCTAACGGAAACAGGTACAGCCGTCCTGACCCCACCGTGCCCCTGGGACGCCGGGGGATGGGGAGGTCACGGCTCTTGTGCCTGGTGGCCCTGCCTGCTCACCGTGAGCGAGGGCGATGGCACTGATTCACGTGCCCTGGCAAGGTCGGGTCCTCTCGAGGCAGGTTTCAGCTGGCGAGTTACCCAGGCAGGGCTGACTCTTCCGGGGTGCGGGAAGGTCTGTTTAGGACAGGCGGTGTCTGGTCCTCTGGGGCCCTTTACTTATGGACACATGCTCTCACAGCCAGGGGACCAGCCTCCTGAACTGCTATGGCACTGGTCAATTTTGAATAAAGTGTATGATAGCTAACTGATTCCAAGTACTGGGGGTGCTTGATAAAAGCAGAGAATTCATTTATTCTGCAGCTAGGTGATTGCAAAAAATGAAAGCTGTCAGCTTGGGCCTCTCGGGTAGAAGAGTTCCATCTGCCTCGATGCCCACTCCCCCAGCCTTGGCACAAATGAAAAGGATGTTTACTCCTCCCTCTCTTTTTCTGCCTAAAATGAGGGCAGCTGACCGATGGGAGGGCCCAGTGCCCCCTGCTCTGCTCCCTCCTCTTCGAGGTTAACCCCGGCCACCGCTCCTGCAGCACTGGGCTCTGTTTTAGAACATTTCATCCCACTCTATATTATACCTAGATATTTACAAGTATTTTTCTGATAAACTGCCTCTTACCCCTTTTTGTGTTTCCCACCACAGTATGTGGCTTGTGGGGGAAAGTGCGCACACGGCGAGTCATCGAGTCGAAGGTGAAGCCCTCGTTCTGTGGCTGCTGAAAGGAGCTGACACTTTACTTCCCGTTCAAAGGAGTATGCTACCTCGCACTGTGTCTCAGCGCAGCTCACCATCTGCAGAGAAACCTGTTGAAAGGGAAGCCAAAGACCATCTAGTGGCCCGTGAATCCAGATGGATTTGGGGGTGTTGAGAGATATAAATAAGCAGGAAGGGAGAAGCAACCAGCTTTGCGTCTGTGCACAGAGTCCGGCACTGTTTCTCTGTGGTTCAGGGCCTCCCACGTGCCCTGTCCTTAGGAAGTATAAGAAGTGCTTCTTTCGGGAGTTCCCTTCGTGGCTAAGTAGAAGGAAATCTGACTAGCATCCATGAGGTTGTGGGTTCGATCCCTGGCCTCATTCAGTGGGTTAAGGACCCGGCGTGGCCGTGAGGTGCGGTATAGGTTGCAGATGCGGCTCAGAGCCCACATTGCTGTGGCTGTGGTGTAGGCCAGCAGCTACAGGTCCAATTGGACTCCTAGCTTGGGAACTTCCATATGCCCTGGGTGCGGCCCTAAAAGAGGGGGGGAAATGTCCTTAGAAAGTTAAGAGGCCAGTTACTCTTCAGCCCTTTCCTAGGGAGTTCACTTTGATGACTGTCCTGCAGTGATGGTTGGAACGGCCTAGAGCTGACAGCTGCCCAGTCCTGGCTCCCATCACGAGGAACCCGTGCAGTTTCATTAGACAGGCTGTCAGTCATCAAGCCCGGACAGTCGCCAGGCAGCAGCCCGAGCGCCCTGCTGTGCCAGGAGGCCCTGCGAGGAGAGCGCCACCCTCGCAGCTGGCCAGCTGCTGGAGGGGACAGCACAGCTCAGCTGGCCTTGTGAGCCTGCAGGCACCGTCCACGGGCAGGCTGGTGTGACGGTGAACGCCCATCAGCACAGTTCCCGTGGTAGGTCTGCGTCTCCCAGATGCCCAGGCGGAGTAGTAGTAGGTGAGGTAGTCTGCAGTGGTGTTTGCCACCCCGGGAGCCTGGAGTTGAGCTGCCTGTGTCTAAACCCCAAGGGGCGGCAGCTGGGTCGCATGGGGGGCTCGGGCACTGACGGTGCCAGAGGCAGGGGTGGGGGGCACAGCCCTGGTGGCAGGGAGGAGGCGAGCGGTGTCCCAGCCGAGGAGCTGGCCGGGTTCCACCTGCCCAGGCCACCGCCAGCCCCTCTTCATTCCGTGCTGCCACGGTAATTAAATCCAGAGCCCTCGGCCACACGTTTAGACGTGCCCTGTGATCCTGCGAAGCCCTGGGAGCAGGTGTGGTCACAGTGAGGAGGTTGAGTAGCGGCCCAGGTCGCCAGAGGGCAAGCCCGGAGCCGGGGTGAAGCCGGCCACGTGACCAGGCGAGGTCTGGGGACCGGTGCCCTGAGAGCCGACCGCCAGCCTGTGGGCGAGCCAGGCCCGCGCTTTGAGTTCAGCCTCCCCGCCTGACCTTATGATATCTCAGTGCACTTCACGCTTTCCAGAAAGAGGACAGAACCCGGGGTTCAGTCTCGTGGGGGGGTTCTCCCACGTCTGCAGCAGACCCGTGGGCTCAAGTTAAGTGTTGTTCTTGGAGTTTGGTTCTTCCTGACATTTTTTTTTTTTTAATAGCTTTGTTGAAATGTAACTCTATACCGTACAAGTCACCCACTTACAAGTACAGTTCAATGGCTTTCGGTATGTTCACAGCTGTGCCTCCCTCCACAGGCTGTTTCAGATCATTGTCATCACCCCAGAAGGAAGCCCCATAGCTGCAACCATCACCCGTCTGTCCCCTCCCGCCCCCAGCCCTGGGCACCTGCTTATCTCCTTCCTGTCTTTGCAGACTTGCCCGTTCCTGGCATTTCACGTAAACGGAATCGCACAGTGCGTGGTCTTTGGCGTTCGGCTTCCTTCCGTCCGCGTGGTGTTTTCAGGGCCCGTCCAGGTTGTAGGCGGGCAGCACTCCCTCCCTTTTGGTGGCCGAGTCCCGCTCCATAATGTGACACCCGTCGTTCTTATCTCTTTACCAGTTGGTGGGCACTGGCTTGTTCGCTGGCACTTCCGCTTGGTTGTCACGAGTAATTAGTGTTCAGTGTCCCTCAAAAGTCTTGTCCACATTTTTTATCATTTCTGCTGCTGTTTACGTCCCTGGAGTGAAATGCTGAGTCCTCTTGACCAGGAGCTGCTACTGTTTCGCTCTCCGTCTTTCAAGTTCATCAGTCATTCTGAGGCCCTGAGCTCATGGCAGGTCCTCAGCTGTACGCCAGCTCACGCCCATCTCACGGTCTGATAGGTGTGTTGTGCACATTTGCACAGATGAGAAGACTGTGCCAAGAAGCCACATACTCGCCAGGGTCACACGTCGGGCTGCGGGGGGCAGGATTTGGAGCCCGTCTGCTGGGCATCGTGCCCACAAGCGAGAAGACAGTCTCCCTTGAGGACTCCCAACCCCTTGACCCAGCCACTTAGCCCTCAGAACCTGGGCCGTGAGGCCACGTGTCCAGGCAGTTGGAGGATTTCCGGCCTCTTGAAAGGGCGTGAGGGAAGTTCTCTTGTGGCTCAGCAGGTTTAGGATCTGGTGTTGTCGCTGCTGTGGCTCTGGTTACAGCTATAGAGCAGGTTCGATCCCTGGCCCAGGAACTTCCACATGCTGTCTGTGTGGCCAAGACAGACAGAGGAGGGCACGAGGCAGGTGAGCACAGTGCTGCAGAGACCCACACGGTGCCTCCTCCTGCTGCCGGTTTCCCGCCGCCGCTGCTTAGTACAAGGAGGGTGGGCGGAGTGTTTCTTAAAGTAGTTACGGATGAATGGACGCTGGCTATGTTGGAACAGAGACCTTTCGTCACTTACAGGGCACTTGTGTTTGATTTTAGGAATGCACGGAAGGACTACATCACTGCCAAGTACATTGAGAGGAAATACGCAAGGAAAAAACACACGGACAACGCGGCAAAACTTCACAGCCTTTGCGAGGCTGTCAAAACGAGAGATATTTTTGGATTACTCCAGGCCTATGCTGATGGTGTGGATCTTACGGAAAAAATCCCGCTGGCCAATGGACATGTAAGAAAAGACATGTTTAAAAAAGAAAAGAGGAGTTCCCGTTGTGGCTCAGCAGAAACAAACCCAGCTAGTATCCCTGAGGACTCAGGCTCAATCCCCAATCTTGCTCAGTGGGTTAAGGATCTAGTCTTGCCGTGAGCTGTGGTGTAGGTCACAGATGCAGCTCAGATCTGACGTGGCTGTGGCTGTGGTGTAGGCTGGCAGCTGCAGCTCCAAATCAACCCCTAGCCTGGGAACCTCTATATGCTGCAGGTACGGCCCTAAACAAAAAAGAAAGAAAAGACAGGGCAGGGGTTCGTGGCGAGGCGGTATAATCAGAAAGGCCGACGAAGCAGAGTAAATGCTCTGAAAGGGAACAGCGGCTCCTGGGGTAAGAGATTGGTAGTTGACTCTTCCTTTTTTTTGTTTTTGTATTTTTAGGGCCACATCCGCAACATATGGAAGTTCCCATAGGGGTCGAATTGGAGCTTCACCTGCTGGCCTACACCACAGCCACAGCAACGCTGGATCCTTAACCCACTGAGTGAGGCCAGGGATCGAACCTACATCATCATGGATCCTGGTCGGGCTTGTTACTGCTGAGCCACAATGGGAACTCCCAGATTAGTAGCTAACTCTTAAACTAAGGCTGTAACGCAGCCCTGG
The DNA here is from genome assembly GCA_004024745.2 of Catagonus wagneri. NCBI lineage: Eukaryota > Metazoa > Chordata > Mammalia > Artiodactyla > Tayassuidae > Catagonus > Catagonus wagneri. Next base: position 4,784,273 of record PVHT021183517.1, read on the forward strand.
CGGGAGAGCCCAACCCGGGCCAGGGAGCAGCTTCCAGAGGCCCAGCCCTGGGAGAGAAGCCTGCCCTCCCAGAGTGGCGGTAGCTCCCGCTGCAGCTCCGAGGCCACTCCGGGAAGGAGAGCCGGGCCCGGGTCCGCTGTGCCGCTGCCCGGCCTGCTGCCCTCGCCCCTCCCTGAGGGAACGTTGTCGAGATGGGGCTCGCTGTCAGGATCTGCCCGCAGAAGCTACCAGCGTGTGTTTCCAACCACTGTGCGTGTCCTGATTCTTCCGCGGTGCGCCCCTGGCCACACACGCAGAGCTCCCAGGCCTGCCTTACCCTCGGAATAAAGGCCCACAGGGCTGGGGGTCGCTGTTACAGCCGAGCACAGCGTCCGGAGCAACATTAAGTCTCTGCGTGTTGGAGACTAAGAGAGGGTGGCCGAGCAGGCAGGGCAGGTGGAGGGGTGGCCTCCGGCCTGTGTTCCCGCCCCGTGGGTCTCCCCTCGGGCTCCAGCTCTCACCCACCCGCCTGAAGCAGCCCTGCTTGCTTCTCTTGGGTTGCACCTGCCAGAACGCACTTTGAGGAAAGGCAGTGGTGGCCCAGCCTGAACCGAGGATCCCAGGTATAGCGTTGATGGCTTCATGTATAGAATGAAAACTTTAACCCTGTATTTAAAGTACACATTTTGGAGTTCTCTGGTGGCCTAGCAGGTTAAGAGTTGGCGTTGTCACTGCTGTGGCACAGGTCTGATCCCTGAGGTCACGATCCATGGCCATGATCCATGAGGTCGTCAGCCTCGTGTTGATGACGCAGGAGCGGGGGCAGAAGGGCTGAATTCTCCTTGTTTCCCCCGGAGTGAGGAGCACGCCGCAGAGACGGAAGGGGCCCTGGGAATCTTAGAGATGCTTTTTGAAGGGCAGAACTACCTGCTGGCCCTGGTGATGGGCACAGGAGCGCGTGCCCCCCTCGGAACCGTGCCATGTGTCTGTTTGGTCTCCAGGAGCCGGACGAAACCGCCCTCCATCTTGCCGTCAGATCCGTGGACCGGACATCTCTTCACATTGTAGACTTTTTAGTTCAGAACAGGTAGGTGTTGTGCGATTAGGGAGGGTGTTTGATTTGGTGCCTTGGCGTTTCTGAGGAAGGAAGCAGGGGCCTCCTTGTCTCAGCTGTGTGGCCAGGATGCTGGGGCCTCGGCGGGTGTGCATTGCGGGCAGGACGCGCTGCCAGGCTTCGGGCGTCCCGGGCGGTCTCCTCGAGCAGCCCTGGAGTCTGAGGGCAGGGCCTCCGGGTCGGGACTCGGGGACAGCACCTCCGTAGGTCTGCTGGACCTGAGCCCAGCCGCTGGCTGCGCCGACGTTGTGCACCACAGCTGGGAGCGGGCGCTTTGCTTGGTTGGAAAAGCTGTTATTTTTTATTAGAAGTTGCCTTTAGAGAGGGCGCGCGCAGGCAGTTACGCCATTCCCTTGGTCCTGGCCTGGTCCTTTGTGCCTCGCTCAGTGCAGTGCCTGCCTGGCGGCTGAGGGCCGGTGGGGAGACCTGTCAGGGTGTATCTTGACTCCGGTGCAGGGGTTGCTGGTTACAAGCCATAGAAATTGCTCCAGATGGAATGGAGAATTCCAGAGTGCCAGGGCAAGGAGCTGTTTTGTGTTTTGTCCTCTGCCTTTCCCCGCCATTCCTGGGGGGAGGAGGGAAGAAATGGCCGGAGCTTGGGGGCGCTGCCTGGCCGCCTGGCGGGAGCTGCACGGCCACCCTGTCCCTGCTGGCGCCTGCGTGCCCGCCCAGCGCCGGCAGCGCGGCCGGGGCTCAGCGACCAGCCTGGTGAGCCGCCCCCTCGGTGCGGATTCCCAGGGCAGAAGGGAAGGCGGGTTTCTCTTCCAGAACGGAGGGAGGGCAGCAGCAGGAGGGCAGAGGTCAGAACGAGGCTCCCTGTTTACACTGAAAACATAGCTGCTTAAAGAAAAAGGAAAAAAAAAGTAAACGTAGCTGGTTTCTTCCTGATGGAAGCCTTAGGTGTCACCTCGTGGTTGTCACTCGCCTGCCCCCACGTGTCCAGGGCACAAAGCCCTGCCTCAGAACATGACGGTGGCCAAAGTCCCAGGACGGCCTCCACCAGTGGGTCGAGTGGCTTGTCCGGGGGTCACCGGGTCTTGTTTTGTATTGGGAGAACCTTTGCTGTCTCCTCGCAGTTCTCCGGAGCCCGTTTTCAGGGCGAGCTGACTCAGAGCGGCCTGGGGACTCTGAACTTCACAAAAGTGGCTTTTCCCCGTCCAGGCAAGGAGTTCATTAGTAAGATGAAGAAAGCTCACCCCGTCCTTCCGTAGGGCAGACTGGGTGGGCCAGGCAGGCCTCCCAAGTTCCAGGAGGCACTGCCAGCCTCACCACACCCCCCGCCCCGGCCCGCCCACAGGTGCTCGCCCCGTTCTGGCCTTCTCTGCATCGCCGTTAGTTCCCGGCGGCCTGGAGCGAGTTCTCCTCATCCACACGGGCAGGGCTGGTGCTGTCCCCCCGCCCCATCCCTGGAGGCAGAGGAGAGGGACCCGCCCCGTGAATCTGAGCTCCGTTGGTGCCCGTCCCTGCCCGGCATCCCTGAGCCTCGCCTGTGACTCACTCTCCTTCCCCTCCTGTGTCCCTGTCCTCGCCAGTGGGAACCTGGACAAGCAGACGGGGAAGGGCAGCACGGCCCTGCACTACTGCTGCCTGACCGACGGTGCCGAGTGCCTCAAGCTGCTGCTGCGGGGCAAGGCCACCATCAGCATCGGTGAGCCCCTCCCCAGCCCCCGTGCCGCTGGGACGCGGGCGGGCCTGGCCGTCTGCCCAGTGCAGAGCGGGGACCTGACCTCCAAGGCTGCTGTGACCCCGTCTTTCTCAGCGGTTTTCTTCCACTGAGAGAGGCAGAGGGTAGCCCCACGGCTGTCGCGGTGCCCAGATGAACCTGGACGAGGTTTGGGTGTCTCGCCTTCCTGTTTGTGACCCCACCTGGAACCAGACTCACAGGCTCTGGGTTGGTGTGGTTACTGATGGGGTTCACGGTTCACTGTCCCTCTTTCCAGTGGCCCGGAGTCACCCCCACGAGGGACCCTTGTCTGCCAGGCCTCCCTCCCTCCTGCCCCCAATGCCACCCTGACGGACCACCAGCCAGGCACAGGCAGGCTCGAGGGTGTTGGGCTCTGACAGTTTGCCGAGGAAGGGCTTTTGAAGAACTGTTAAACAGAGGGCAGGAGTCCTGTTGTGGCTCAGCAGGTTAAGAACCCGACTAGTATCCATGAGGATGCGGGTTCAATCCCTGGCCGCTCTCAGTGGGTTAAGGATCCAGTGTTGCCACAGGGTGCAGTGTAGGTCACAGATGCGGCTTGGATCCCGAGTTGCTGTGGCTGTGGTGTGGGTCTCAGCTGTAGCTCTAATTCAACCCCTAGCCCAGAAACTTCCATATGCTGCAGGTGCAGCTGTTAAAAAATAAACAGAGCAAAGAGAGTAAAAGAAGGCACAGGCCTGCTTCAAAGCCAGGTTGCTTTTTTTTTTTAATTTTATTTTTATCAAGCTGCATCGGGGCTTATGTAGGAGGAAATGTGCAGTTGCATGTTTATGGGCTGGGGACATGCAGCATCTCTTAGCGTCAGCAGCCTGGAGCTGGGTTAGCAGTGCCTTTGGTTAAAGAACTGTGGACTTTAACGCCTTATTCAGTGACTTACAGTTTAGATATTTATCCACAATAGTTGGCTACTTCAGTGGTGTTATTTTCATGGTTAGCTCACACCTTGTCTTTTGACATCTTCCTGACTGTACCCTGCTGCGGTTCTGTACAATTCCAGAACAGTCCAGCACCAGCCCAGGCAAATGAGCTGGATTGCATCAGTCATGTTCAGTTAGATTTTGGACCGCTTCACTGTACCTTTTTTAAATTGCCTCTCAAATCAGCCCTTTGCCTGTTTCTGCCGTAACACGCCCATCCGTCCCCCGCCTCCTAGCTAACGAGTCAGGAGAGACGCCGCTGGACATCGCCAGGCGCCTTAGGCACGAGCACTGCGAGGAGCTGGTGAGTCCACCTCCAGGAGGGGCGGGGCTGCCCCCTGGGGAGGGCCCCCCCGCAAGCCCTGCAGTTGCAGTTGGGGCCAAGCACGCCCCCGGCCCTAGGGGACAGCTCAGAAGGCGGACCGGGGCCTTTAGAGAGGAGGTGACCATCTGCCCTGGTGACACTTGAAGGTCAGTTTGCTGACTGGACGTGCAGACGGCGGCCCCGGCATGGTGGGGGTCAGACAGACCCGGGTTTGCAGGGGGCTCCAACACGTGACTCGGGGCAGTCACGCCAGCTCCCCGCCGCTGCCATATTTGCAAAGTCACCTACACCGGTTTGCAGGTTGTCGTGGGAACTAGTGTGAACTTTGTAAGGCAGCGGACACGTAGCGAGGGCTCAGTAAGCAGAGCCACTGACAGCAGGTGCTGGAGGATGAGGCGCAGACACGGTCCTGGGTACTGCACGTCCATTAACTCATTTAACCTCGATGATTGCTTAGGCGGTCCCCGCTGTTAGCCTGTTTTCCAGTTGAGGAAGCAGGTTCAGAAGGCTTCAGTAACCTGCCTAAGACTAAGCAGCCACTGTCTGGCTTTGGAGGAATGAAGGCCCTAGGACAGCCTTTATCTCAGGCAGTGACTTCTCTCCCGTACATCCGAAATGCAGCCGGCTGTCCGCCTTCCTGGAGAGGACTGAGAAAGTGGTCGTTCTCGTCATTTTCTGCAGGGCTCAGTCCTCTTGCGCTGGTCACAAAAGCAGGGTTCCCAGTGGCCGGGTTCCTTCTCCCGGATGTACCCTGCGGTGCACCGTGTGCACCCTGGATCTCAGATACCCCCTTCCTGCATGCCGCAACCTTCCTGCCTCAGAGCACAAAACGGGAGCTCCCGGGTTGGAGTGTCGAGGTTACCTGCAGGTCGAGGTTACCTGCCTCAGAGCACAAACGGGAGCTCCCGGGTTGGAGTGTCGAGGTTACCTGCAGGTCGAGGTTACCTGCCTCAGAGCACAAAACGGGAGCTCCCGGGTTGGAGTGTCGAGGTTACCTGCAGGTCGGGGAGCAGGGCCTCACCGAGACGCAGTGGATTAGCTCCGCCAGCCGTGTACGGGTGCAGGTTCTTGCCTGAGGCCACTTGGGCCGTCTGAACATGGCGGGCGCCGCTCTGCACAGCGAGTCTCACTGACCGTCCTTTGTTGTTCCCAGCTGACCCAAGCCTTATCCGGAAGGTTCAATTCTCACGTTCACGTCGAGTATGAATGGCGACTGCTCCATGAAGACCTGGACGAGAGTGACGATGACGTGGACGAGAAGTCACAGGTCTGCGCCCACTTGTAACTGTGGAGCCTTCCGAGCAGTGTGGGTCCTAGGCTGGAGTGAGAGCAGAGAGCTGTTGTGTAGAAAAGGAGTTTGCTTTTTGCCCCCGGTGGTCTCGGTAGGTTTTTGGTTCCCCTCCCGCTGCGGCTCCTGTCTCCCAGCTCCTACAGACCGCCTCCGCAGGAACGTCAGTGCCGCTCGCCTGATGCCGAGGAGAGGTGCGGGGGCCTTCGATTCTCGTGGGTTTTCCAGGAAGCTCTCCCACTGCTGTAACGTGATCGAGAGCCTGGTCTCGCCCGCATTTGTGGCACGTTCCCCAAGTTGGTCTTTAAAACCTTCACTGAAATCAGGGGCCGTTGGAGCTTAGCAGACGGGGTCACTGAAGCCCGAGGGGGTCTCAGGCGCGGTGGAACCGCATTTGCAGAGTCGCCTGGGCGCTTGCCTCCCCCCCTGCCCGGTCCGGCCTCCCCTCACAATGCTCTGTCTTGTGCACTCGGGGGCGCGTCTGGAAGGCTCTCACCTTCACACACGTCTCAGAGTCAGACTCAGGAAGGCTGAGTCCCAGACCCACACTCCAAGCTGCCGTGAACTTAGAGGGTGTGCCGTTTAACCCTTTGTGTTTACTGTAGGACCGTAACGTCCTGCCGCGCACTGAGGATGTCTGGTTATTTACACGTCGCGTTTCTGAAACCTGTTAGGGATCCTGGGTTACAGGACAGTTAGCATCTGTATTTGCTCTTTCTTTATTCTATTTATTTATATTTGGTCTTTTTAGGGCCCCATCCGTGGCATATGGAGGTTCCCAGCCTAGGGGTGGTATCGGAGGTACAGCTGCCAGGTTACACCACAGCCACAGCAATGCCAGATCTGACCTGGGTCTGCGACCTACACCACAGCTCATGGCAACGCCGGATCCTTGACCTGCTGAGTGAGGCCAGAGAGCAAACCCGCAACCTCACAGTTCCTAGTCAGATTCATTTCCGCTGCGCCACGACAGGAACTCCAGCACTTACTGTTTCTTAGAATACATTTTTGGGTTAGCTATAAAATGGCATCGCGGAACAGCTGGCTGATTTTATGTTAAAGTGCCTTTAAAGGAGAAGGCTTGAAACACCTGCCTTGGACTGAATGCTTCTTAAGCAGGCCCATGTTACATGCCTATGGCCGGCGGGCAGTGATTCTTGGGTGGCATGGTCTCCAGTGAAAGCCCGGTAGCAAGAGCTGACACCCCCCCTACTCCCTGCAGCAGAGAGTTGTGGGTCTGCTCAGTGCACATGACATGGGCTTTGCTGGAATTTAAACTGTGGGGAGTTCCCATAGTGGCTCAGCAGAAATGAATCCAACTAGTATCCATGAGGATGCAGGTTCGATCCCTGGCCTTGCTCAGTGGGTTAAGGATGCCGTGATGCTGTGAGCTGTGGTGTAGGTCGGGAGCTGCTGCTCTGATTCGACCCCTAGCCTGGGAACCTCCATAGGCCGCGGGTGCAGCCCTAAAAAGCAAACAGACAGACTGTGTATGAAGAACCGCTTGCCGCTGAGCTCTGCACCGGAGCTGGTTGGGCCTGGGGTTGGCCAGAGCCTTGGCTGGACGGGTGGTCCTGTGAGGGGAAGAGAGCGTGACGGCCGATACTGAGACCTGGTAAGCTCCGGGCACTGGAGCCTAACATATGAGAAATAGGATCAGCAGGGTTAATTTGCTCACGACCAAAGCTGTCTTAATGAAGCTGACGTTAGAAATATGAGTTCAATCTAATTTACCCAAGTCTACTATTCCATGACCTTCAGGTGGAGCTAGGTCAGCAAACTCTTAAAGGGCCAGCTAGTAACTATTTTAGGTTCGTGGCTCTAAGATATCAGTCTTTGTTGCAATTGCCCGGCTCCACCAAGGTGGCTTCAAAACAGCCGTAGACCGTATGTGCATGATGGGCATGGCTGCTTTCTAATAAAACTTTATTTATAAAGACAAGTGGTGGCCCCACAGACCATGGTTTGTGGACCCCTGAATTAGAGGGGTCTCAAGAATCCCGTTCCTGTGGGAAGAAGACACTGATCTCCCCGAATCAGCCATGCAGTTCAGGCGGTGGGGGAGTCAGCTGTGGCCGGGGCACCCAGTGCCGCTGCGCGGTTCTGTTGTCCGAGAAAGCGTTTTTCGAGGGTCAGGCAGTGAAGTTACGGAGCTGGGTGGAGGGCGCTCGGCTGGGAGAGATGGAGCAGCTTGTGTTTTAAGTTCTTCACAGAGTGAAGCAGTGTAACTTTTTCGTACGAGTGTTGCCATTAAGGGACACGGTGAGAGTGAGTTTTCAGTCTTGCAGCTGTCACATAACCTTAAAATGCGCCATGCCCAGGTAGAGGTGGTGTCCTGAGGTTGTCCCCAAGTGGATGGTGGCCACGAGGCCAACGTGTCTGCATCTCACACGCCTCTGCCTTCCGTCCCCGCAGCCCAGCCCCAGTCGGCGGGAAGACCGGCCCGTCAGCTTCTACCAGCTGGGCTCCGGCCCGCTGCAGCCCGGCGCCGTGTCTCTGGTTCGAGACGCCGCCGGCCTGGCCAAGGACAAGCAGAGGAGCTTCGTGCCCAGCATCTTACAGAACGAGACGTACGGTGCCCTCCTGAGCAGCAGCCCACCCCCGGCCCAGCCTGCGGCCCCCGGCACCGCCAGTGCCCCCCCGCTGCCCCCGCGGAACGTCGCCAAAGGTACTGAGCTGTTGGTGGCCCTGGCAGGGCACGGGCGACGCACTTGGGCTCTGGCTCTGGGGAGTGAGTCGCGTCAGCTGGCCGGCCTCCGGGCCAGCACAGATGGTCTTTTCCACTTGGGGTCTCTTGGACCTCGGTTGTTTGCTCCCCGAAAGAACTCCGTCATTCTTAGAGTGGGGAAGAGGGTCTTGACTTGGTTCTTGTTCTGGGCAGGGGTGTGGCACCTGTGATCTGGGGGACACTGGGTAGGCCTGAGACGGGGGGTCAGCTCTGGCCCCCGGACGTCCTCCCGCAGGCCTTGCCCCGTCTGCGTCTCTTGCTCCTCACCGCTCGCTGCCCCTGCCTCTGCCTCCGTTCTTGCCTGTCTGGTTTCTCTCCTGCCTGTACGGAACCAGCTCGTGGATCTTAGCTTGCTTGGGTGACTATTTCTTGTCTCTCTGAGCCTATGATGAAGGATAAAAAGATTCAAATCAGGGAACTACAGCCTAATCGTGGCAATACAGATACCCGGAGGGCCCTAGCCGTGCCTGAGGTCCAGAGCTTGCTGTGCGCATCTCAGCGGCTCTGTCCAACACAGTGAGTTTGACTTAACAGGTGCTGTTTTTCATTTTTATAAAAACGGAAACTTGAAGCCCCCAAACGTTAGGTAATGCGCCAGCACTGAAGGCCCGCTGGCCCTTATGTTCCCAGGGGAGGGCATGATGCCCAGGCCCCGAGGCTGCTGGTGGCCCCGATTAAGTCCCCAGCTGCACGTGCGCAGGAGCTGTGCTCTAGGAGGGGCTGGATAAGGGGCCTGGGCTGAGGGGTGAGCCTGTCCGCCGTCACGAGGTCTGTGCTCACAGCCTGGGGTGGCTGTGCTGTGTGGCTCTGTGCCTGGCATTCGGGGCCAGAGAAGGCTGACGAGCCTGCCATCTGGGTCTCTGTACCACTCCCCTTAAGAACAAACCCAGGCTGGAGTTCCCACTGTGGTGCAGTGGTTGAAGATCCGGTGTTGTCTCTGCAGTGGCTGGGATCTCTGTGGAGGCACAGGTTCGATCCTTGGCCCAGTGCAGTGGGTCAAAGGATCTGGTGTTGCTGCAGCTGCAGTTTGAATTCCATCCCTGGCCTGGGAACTTCCATGTGCCCCAGGTGTGGCCAAGGGGACAAAAGAATGAACCCGTGATGCTCCAGCGCAGGCCTGGAAACCAGCTCCCGCAGGGCCCGCTGTCCCCACCGAGTGGGGGAGGGGACCAGTCCCTGCAGCTGCGAGGCTCTTGGGCAGGTGAGGCGGCCGCGGAGGTCGGGGCGTGGGCTGTCTCGTTACCTCCCCGCCCCACCACACCCCGGGTGCGTGCGCGTCCCCAGAGCCCGAGCAGAGGGAGTCGGTCGTCTGGCCCCCGTAGAGGCGGTGCCTCGCTGTGCTGCGTGAGGAGTCCTGCCTGTGTTCTCTTGGGTCATGGAGAAGGAACGGAAGCCGTGCGCCCGTGTGTCTTGCTTTCCTGCAGCCTTAGAATGAGAGGGTTGGGGCTTTTCCCTCCCGTTTCTCTGTGCCACTCCCCTGGTGAGCTCCGATTCTGCCTTTGCCGACGGACAGGGCCCCTCATGCCTGCCCGCCTCCCAGAGGCTCCCTCCCCCTGTTCTCGTCTGTTCCACAGAGGAGGGATGTGACCAGGGCAGTGCCATCTGCCAGGTGTGTCACCTGAGCGGACTTCCAGCCAGGAGTGTGTTTGCAGGAGGTGCATCCGGCCTCCCTCCCTCCGTGTGCTCAGTCAGGGGCAGACAGGTGCTGGCCCCCCGGGAGGTCTTACACGGAGGTGAGCAGGTCCCTTGTCCCTGAGCGGTGCTCAGGAGGGCGCCTGTGGTTAACGTTTCCCTCTTCAGTGTTTACGTCTGAGAAATAAAATCAGTAGCATTGAGAAAACCAGCAGGGAATTTTCCCAGAAGCAGCGTTGGTCCAGCGTGTATCGCCACTGTCTGTCTTCCAGACGCCAGAAGCCAGAGTTCTTAAAACTGGTCTTCTGTTTGTGTTCGTAATGCTGTTCTAGAAGGGTCAGTGTTACCGGTTTGTAGGGAGAGGATCAATAATGCGTGTTCTGTTTTGTTTTTGTTCTGTGCGTGTGCGTGCCTGCCTGCGTGTGCGCGTGCGTGCGTGTGCAGTTCAGCCAGCCTCCTCAGCTAACGCCCCGTGGAAGACAAACTCTGTAAGTGTGGACGGAGTCAGCCGGCAGCGATCTTCGTCAGATCCGCCAGCTGTCCATCCACCGCTGCCCCCTCTCCGAGTGACGTCGACCAGTACGTTTTTTTCCTTTTTCCTTTCTTGCTCTTGGGCTTTGTGGATCTGGATGGCTGGGGGGGGTCTCAGCAGCCACTGAGGAGAGCCTCATGTGCCCGCGGCCGGTGCCCGGCACCCCCTCCTCGCCAGCTGCAGGCTCCTGTCTGGCTCGCCCCTCGGGCCACTCACGCTCTTCCTCGGTCCCCCGAGCACTCCAGCAACCCATCTTTCTTTCACACCTTGGCCTGGGCCTTCACGTCCTTTGGCCGTTTGGTGGTTCTCAATACCTGGGTACGTTCCTGTGGATTTTACTATGGTCTGTGTTGCAGGTGGGTGAGAGGCCAGCGTCAGGGGGAGGCTGGTTTCCAGCGCAGAGCGGGGATGTCGCCTGGACCAGGGAGGCGAGGCCTGGGTGCTGAGCCACCTCCCTGCTCCGCCCAGGCCCAGGGAGGGAGAGGCCTGGCATCGCCGAGGCCACTTTCAGAGCCCCAGGGGTTTCTGGGGCTTTTCCTGGTTTCCTGAACCGAAGGCGAGGGAAAGGAGCCCTGCCCCGGCTGCAGTCGGCCACCAAACGAGTGCGGAGGGGGGAGCTGGGTCTGGGAGGGTCGTCCAGAGTCTGGGCGTGGGGTGGGGTTTCATCCAGCTCACATACACCCAAGTCCAACAGCAAGGCGACACCGGCAGGTCTCAGAAGCCCACTAGTCTGACCTTCCCGGAGCTGTGGGTTTGCATGCTAGAGTCCGCTTTTTGACTTCTCCTTTAAAGCAGTAAAAGGAGACAGGGATGAAAAGAGAAGGGAGCTCCCTGGCAGCCTGGTAGTTGAGGTAGTTGGCACCTTCACCGCTGTAGCCCCAGTTCAGTCCCCGGTCTGCGCACGGAGATCCCACATCGAGCCGCTGCAACGCTGCAGCAAAAAAAAAAAAAAAAAAAAGAATGAGAAAAGAAAAGATTAAGTTGGATCCCTCCTTGGTCAGCGGCACCCCCTCTCCTGGGAGGGAGAAGCAGCTGGGGTATCAGCATCCAGAGGCAGGAGGCCACCTCCACTGGGACCACGGGAGCAGATGCTGGACTTTGAGGGGTGCCCTAATGTTTGTCAGCTGGAAGGAGGCGGGGGCGCGAGCCCAGCTCCCTGTCTTACCAGCTCCGCGCCTCAGGCTTCTCATCTGTAAAATGCAGAGGATCACAAACTTTTTGGAAGTTCCCGTTGTGGCTCAGCTAGGATCCATGAGGATGTGGGTTCTATCCCTGGCTCGTGGCAGTGGCTGTGGTGTAGGCTAGCAGCTACAGCTCCGATTTGACCCGTAGCCTGGAAACTTCCATATGATGCAGGTGTGGCCCTAAAAAGCAAAACAAAGAGTCCGTTCTTTGCGGCCTTCTCTCAGATTGACCCGCTGACAGCCTGGTGACAGGGGTGGGGTCCAGGGCAGGACCAGTGTCAGACCTGCCGCGGCCATTTCTCCAGGTCTCCGTGGAGGGCTGGGGCCCCTGTTGGTGTCCCTGCAGGGGATTCCAGCTGAGAAAATACTCCCAGGCTCATAGAAGCATTTTAATCGCAGCTTGAGGTCTGGAAGGAACCCACCACTCCTGGTTTCTGAAAATCCGCAGTGAAAGTAGGCCTTCTCCTGTGAAATAGCAAAAGGAAAAGGGAGCCCTTATCAGAAGAGCCTCGGGTCAGACGGCTGGGAACGTGAGGCCTGGAGTCTGAGCCTCTGCATTTCTCTCATTTCTCTCTCTGCAGACCCTCTGGCTCCCACGCCGCCCCCTCCAGTAGCGAAGACGCCCAGTGTGATGGAAGCCTTGAGCCAGCAGAGCAAGCCGGCCCAGCCCGGGCTCCCGCCGAGCAAAGCTGCGCCCCCGCCCCTGCCGCCGCAGCCGCCCAGCCGCCTCCCCCAGAAGAGGCCTGCTGCCGGGTGAGGCCTCCTCCGCGTCCCTCTCGGGGTGGGGGGGCGGCCAAGTGGGCCACCCTTGCCTCTTACGTCCAAGGAGCTTCCCAGTGGCAACAGCCCCACACCTTCACCCGCGAGATTTTGCTGAACGTTTGAAATCCCCGGTGTTTCTCCTGCCGTGACCCTTGAGGTCCGGGGCTCCAGAACTTTGTTATGTTTCAGGGGCTCCAGTAACAAAGCACACCCACCTTAAGACGTAGGACGCAACTTTGCTGTGCTCCCAGACGGTCGGAACGGGGCTCAGTGCAGGGGGACTCTGCCCCACAGTGCCTGGCCTTCAGCCAGCCTCCTGCGGATGGCTGCACACGGGAAGCGACCGGTGGGCTGGGGGCTGGTGTCGCCTGGGGCACCAGCTAGGGCTTCTGTCCCAGCATCGCCTCGGTTGTGTGATGGCCTCACCGTGTGGCGGGGGCTTGCTCTCTTCATGGTGACCGGCCCAAGAACAAGCCCCGGAAAGTGGCAGGACCTCACTTCGCCCTTTGTCACTGGTCAGCAGTGTCGGAGCCCCGCTCGGCCGCAGCGGGGGCATTGCAGGGGCACAGGGCGGTCGCAGACTCCAGCTCTCAGTGAAGATTTTGTTTGTTTATTCAGACATCAGCTCCCCTTGGCCTTGACTCTGCCTGTGTCGTCTTTGCTTTATTGGTTGAGCCAGGTGCTCCACTACCCTCCGTCTCAGCGGTTTAAAGTGGGTCGACTTCTTGCCTGCTGGGAGTATTCTTGCTGGTACCGAGGCCCAAGGGGGAGTCGGACCAGACCCCTTCTGCCCCTGACTCCATCGTCTTTATCGCCCGGGCAGAGGGTTATTCCTCAGGAGAGACACAGAAGGCTCCTGCTCTTCGACCCGAGCCGGCTCCGCGGCCCCACCTGGCGGCGGGGGCTGGTGGTGCAGCTCTGCGCGCGCGCGCGCGGAGAGCCGCTTGCTTTTAAGCTCTGCCTTCTGGGCGATTTCCTCGGCTTTGTCTTGCAGTTCTTTTATTGAGTTTTTTGTTTCTGTTTTTGTCTTATACTATTCCAGTTAGCAGCGTTCTATTTGTTCCATAGAATCATTTTCTCTTAGATTATTGAGGGGTTGTGGTGTGTTTTGTTTATGTTGGTTTTTGTTTCCCTGCAGAATTTGTTCCTTCCGTGTTTTTTCTTTGACTTTTGTTATGTCAGAAGCTTTTTTTTTTTTTTTTAAGGGCATATGGAGGTTCCCAGGCTAGAGGTCAAATCGGAGCTGCAGCTGCCGGCCTACACCACAGCCACAGCAAAGCCAGATCTGAGCCACGTCTGTGACCTATGCCGCAGCTCATGGCAATACTGGATCCTTAACCCACTGAGTGAGGCCAGGGAGCAAACCCGCCTCCTCATGGGTGCTAGTTGTGGCTCGTTAACCACTGAGCCACAAGGGGAACCCTGAGTTTTGTTTTTAAAGGAGTACACTGCTGTGTCCTCTTTGTAAATGGGGCACCCCACCCCCCAGTTGTATCCTGAGTATAAATCTGGACTTTGGCCTTTATCCTCTTAGAGCAGAAGTTGGCGGCCTGTGCCTGCAGGCCAGGCCAGGCCCAGCCCAGCTCACGAGCTGAGAGTGTTTTTTTAATTTTTTAAATGAGAAAACTAAAAGAATACATTTTCTCATTTTTTAAATGAGAAAACTAAAAGAATACATTACGATACAGGAATGTTATATGCAAATCAGATCTCAGAGCCTGTGAGTAAAGCATCGGGCACGTGGCCACACTGTGTCGCTGCGTCGTCCGGAGCTGCTTTCCAGCTGTGGTGGACCATTGGTAGCCACGACAGGGACCTCATTCCAAAAAGCTGTTTGAATGGCAGCTGATGGAGTCAGCTCACCCACTTTCACCTGGAACGCAGCCCCTTTAGAGGGGGGGTGACGGGGAGGCGACAGGCCTTCCCGGCCTCAAGTACCAATCATTCTATTTTCCCCTTCTTCGTAGGCCTGACAAGTCAACCGCGCTGACCAACAAAGGCCAGCCGAGAGGACCTGGTAATTATTTCATGTCAAACTGGGTTAATGTCTGCTTGGTCTGCGAGGGCAGAATAGGGGGGTGTTGCCAGACCCGGTCAGCCTGGATCAGGCCCAGCTGTCCCGCACCCGCAGCTGCCTGCCCCGAAGTGCCTCTGGGGCCGGTTCCGGGCTGCTCGGTACCACTTCCTGCACTTCTGTCCCCTTCTGTCCATGCCCGGGCCGGGGACCCTGGCAGGGTCTGGAGTCACTCGAGGGGGTTGTGGCCTCTGCCTCCCTCTGGGACACGGCAGGCTGGGACACTGCGGAGGTTCCACAGGAGTCACAAGGTTCTTGGCCTTTGGGGAACTTTCAGCGATTAGAAAATCTCAGGAGACGTGCTCACTGGATGTGTCATTACGGCCTTTATATTCCTTGTCTCTGTCTCATGGTTGTGACTGAGGGGGCATATTGTGAAGTTGATTCATTTTGGCCCTAACGCAGTGGATCTCTCTGGAACGGAAGCTCTGGGCGCCCTGCCGAACGCCGTGGTGGTGCAGCCCCCAGCGCCCATGCCTCGGAAGTCACAGGCGGTAAGTGGATGAGCCCCTCGCCTTCCGCCTTCCGCCTTCCCCCTGGCTGGGGTGGAGAGGCTTCCCCCAGTACCCGGGCCCTCCTGGAAGGCCCCTGCCCCTGAGCCACCCCCTCTGGACCGTAGGAAGCGTGGTGGGCCAGCTCTCTGCCCTAGGAGCCCCCGTCCCCACTAAGCTCTGCCGCCGCCTCTTGCAGAGCAAGCTGAAGCCCAAGCGGGTCAAAGCCCTGTACAGCTGCGTGGCCGACAACCCCGACGAGCTGACCTTCTCCGAGGGGGACGTGATCGTCGTGGACGGGGAGGAGGACCGCGAGTGGTGGGTGAGTGCAGGGGAGAGCTCGGGGAAACGCTCTGCGGAGCGCGGGGTCTGCAGCGAATCCCAGCCGTGCTTCCTCCGCATGTCGCTGGGTGGGCGTTGAGGCGCGGAGGAAGAGCGGGCCTCGCGGGCGGAGTCGCTGCGTGCCACGCTGCGTCTGAGATGCGCCGTGGTCTCCAGGTGGGAGCCGGGACGGGATGAGCTGGCACTTCCCCTTTGACCCGGAGCCTCCGGACCTGGCCAGGGTCGGCTGGGTGACCTCGGACAAGTTGCTTATGTGGCTAAGCCGTCGCCACCTCACCTGAGAAAGAAGTCACAGCGTTTTGAGACAGTGATGCAGAGGCCCCTAGTGACAGGTGGCTGTCACAGACTGGGATGTGCCATTAAAAAGCAGCTGGCAGCATCTGCCGCCCGGTAGACACTGACAACCAGTCTGTAGGCTGAGCTCAGTTATCAAATGGTGTCATGAGGACGCAGGAAGGACTCGTGGAAACGGCTCCACTGTCGAGTGGGGACAGGGGGCAGGGCCTTGGTGGGCCTCCCTCGCCCAGCCTCTCCTGTGTGAACTGGGGCCTTTGTGAGCCAGCTCGGGGCCTGGCAGCACCTCCTCTGGCACAGCTGGATCCAGGGTCTCCTTGTGACCTCTGTTCCCTTGAGGGATCGAGTGCCAGTCAGTCCAGAGCCCCCTCCTCTGTCAGCCCGGCTCCACACAGTCTGTGCCATGGGCAGCAAAGAGGACTGCGGCTCCTGGTCCCCCCCAGGCCGGTTCCAGGACCCTACCCACCCGCCTCTCTCCTCGCTGCCCGCATTGCCCTGACATCTGGGCAGGTCTGGCCTCCACACTGCGATGGGAACCAGCCTGACAACAGGTTTAGCCACGTGGCAAGTATCCGTTCATTTCAAAAACTATGGATAATACAGAAAGGTATAAAGAAGAAAGTAAGTGCTGCTGATAATCTCAGGGTCTCCCCCCCCCACACACAAAAATTTAATTTTGGTGATTTTCTTTTAGACTTTCAATTTTATTTATATTAAATTAATATAAATTTAATATACGTCATTGAGCTCATGCTTGATGTAAAACTTCTATATTTTATCCAGAGTGAGGAGTTCCCGTCGTGGCTCAGTGGTAACGAACCCCGACTAGTATACATGAGGACGCGGGTTCAATCCCTGACCCTGCTCAGTGGGTTAAGGATCCGGCATTGGTGAGCTGTGGTGTAGGTCACAGACGCGGCTTGGATCCTGCGTTGCTGTGGCTGTGGTGTAGACCTCCAGCTGCAGCTCTGATTCGACCCCGAGCCTGGGAACTTCCATATGCCTCAGGTGTGGCCCTAAAAAATAATAATTTACCCAGAGTGAAAAGAAATGAATTTATTGAAGTCATCTGTAAACGCTTGGCAGAATTTAAATAGAGCCAAGTCGCTTTGCCACTTTCTGTGACTTTGTGGCTCATAAACTTCTGATGCTCAATTTCTTCATCCATTTAAAAAAAAAAAGCAGGTGGGCAGTGGTCAGATCCTCTCCTGTCTGCCCCCCAAGACCGCAGGACTGTGGTGGGGGGCGCCTTTGCGGACACTGGCCCTGTTCCTTACGGGCAGTAGGCACCTGCTGTTGGCAAGGCTAGTGAAAGAGAAGAGGAAGACAGTTCAGAGGCGTTACTGAAAACTCTTCCCAGAAAAGGTTCTTCCCGACAAGCATATGTTTTCCCTCCAAATACTATGATGCCCTTCAGAGTGTCCAGCACTTGGAACTCTCCTGACCTAAAACGTACTTCGTTTCAGATCGGCCACATCGACGGAGACCCCAGTCGCAGAGGGGCGTTTCCCGTGTCTTTTGTGCACTTCATTGCTGACTGAATCGCCGCTGAACGAAACACTTCTCTCCAAGGTTATGTCCTGTTCTGTTGTTGGTACCAAAACTCTCGCCAGGTAACCTGTTTGGTGAAGTGTGTTGTGCAGTAGCCCACTTTCTCTGATGTCACCGTTCTGTTTTAAAAACTCAAAGGCAATCTGTCAGTGAATTGTTTTTATAATTTGTGTTTTTCACGAAACATTGCTGTACTTTTATTATGAAAAACTGAATTTCCTAAAAGGTGAATTAAAACGTTAACATTATTTTAACTACATAATCAAGATCCCAAGTCTACAGAAGCAGCTGAACCTAAAGATGTTTTGAGTGTTGGAAAGAGATCCGTCCTGCTCTCCTTGGCCCATTTCTGAAATCGGTGACCTTGAGCAGTCGTTGTTCTTAGGAAGGCTGTAAACTTAGCTTTGGAAGCATAGCCAGCCGGGACTTGCTAAATAGAATGCTTCAGGTCACCGTTACACATCTTTTTTTAAAAGATTTTCCCGATTTCCTTTGAAATCCACCCAGTGTTTATTTACAGCAACTTGAACTTGGAAACGTATACACCATTGTACCTTCCAGCCCCGTGGGAGGGTGCATCTTGCTGTCTCTTGCATGTGTGTAACCAGTCGTGAACAGTCCTACTTAACCCTCTACGGATGGCTTCTTAGCGCACACGTCACAGCAGTTCACTCAGTTTCAGGTTATAGAAAACTGCATCTCTTGAATCTCGTTAAAGACTGAGCATGCTAGATTGCAAGCCAGTTCTTTAAACTAGCTTATATGCTTTAGATGTTTTCGAATTTGCCTTCTCCAACTCCCTTCGTCACACAGCTCGACCCCCGTAGAACCACAAACTTGCCGCTTCCTCCCGAGTGTACCACTGCCTCCCCTGTGTGGCTCAAGCGAATGTTCACTCAATTTAGTGTCTTGTATTTATATGCTATACCAACCGCAATGGTAGTTACACTGTCTTGAAGTTTAACCTGTCCGTTTGTTTGTAATCAAGAGCTTATCAGAAATCCGGAGGTCCCGGCTAATAAAATGCTCCTGGGCACCCAGCTGCACTCTCAGGTCCGTCGTGGGATTCTTGAGCTTAAGCTGCTGGGCAGGGGCGGGGATTAGGTTGCAGATGATGAGACCAAAAGTCTTTAGTTTAATGAACTTGACTATCATACCTCTATTTAGTAATTGTGAGCATAAGATTCACAGTAGGAATATTGGAATCTTGGCATTCTTTGAGAATAAATAGGCATATAATGCCCACTTAGGTTTTTACCAAAAGTAAAGGAGTAAATTTAAGAATAGGCTCGGAAAGCAAGGCAACAATGCTTTTCATTGCATTTGTTGCGATGGTACATTTGATTGAAGCAGCCTGCCTTTATTATGTAAGACTTTTTTAAGCGTAGAGCTTTTTTTTTTTTCCGTTGTATTTTTTTGTTATTATAAAGGAAGACAGAACAAACTGGAATGTTTTATGATACTGTATGGCAATGTGTTTTTTTGCCTTTCAGAGTTCGGGGTAAAAACGTTAGATGAGTAATTATAGTTTTTTTTAAAAAGCACTACATCTGTTTTCACTAATTGTTAACTTCTGGTTTGAACCCTTCATTTAGTTAATTCTCTCATAGGTTTAAGAAAGTAAACAGATGTGTTTTGCACAGTGCACTTCATATGTATATTTTAACACAATCCTCCCACATCTGTATCTTATAATCAGCCTTTGACTACTTGGTGCCAGCTATAAACTGTGTTCAATTGATTTGCATCAACATTTGAACATCAGTCCCAAACTAATCTATCAGGTTCACTGGTACATAAATATCTAGGAAATATTTTTCCAGTCTACAATTTGGTGGTGCTGTTGTGCAGTAAATTGATACTGCTTTTGCCAGAGAAGAAATTATATTAACTTCCCTGCCAATATCCTTTCCTAGTTATTTGCTCTTTACAAACTAAAAAAAAAAAAAAAAAAAAATAGCAACTGAGAGAAAGGAAAACATTGTAGATATCTATTTATACTTCAAGTTTATGTTTCAGGAACTTAGCTGCAGGATCCTGGCATTTGGCATGCCATTCTCCATCAGATCCAACTTTGAGGGATGGCGACTCAGAAATGTGTCCACAGACTAAGCGTTGCTCTGTGATCTGTGAAGGGGTGGATAACATATATGCAGCTTGGAATGCTCTCTGAGATGTATGATATTCAATTCATTCACTTGATTACCTTGGTCTAGTTGCAGCGCAACTGTATATAATGTATAACCTAAATCAGTTCTTATTTTCATCGTCCTAATTCAGTGACCTATAATTAGAGCATGTTTAATAAGTTTACTCTTCTTGTTAACTGGTCATTCGACTGGAAAAAAAATAAAATACTTTTAAATGGATGTGGTGGTTTTAGTGTTTTTAATCTTTAGTAAAAGCGTTGTATATTAAAAAACAGCCCTTTAGAAACATATACTCGCCTCCTATACATGAGTCTTTAAATCATGAGCAGTAATCTTTTAAAGTTTTCTTAATTCCTGAGATAATTATTGTGATTTACTAGCATGGTATCCTGACAACATACTTTTTTTTTTGCATTTTTTTTGAGGGCTGCACCTGCAGCATATGGAGGTTCCCAGGCTAGGGGTTGAATCACAGCTGCAGCTGCCGGCCTACACCACAGCCACAGCAACGCCAGATCCCGCACCCACTGAACGAGGCCAGGGATTGAACCCGCATTCTCATGGATACTAGTAAGATTCATTTTTGCTGCGCCATGAAGGGAACTCCATGATGACGTAACTTTTTTCTAGCTGCACCCGCAGCATATGGCAGTTCCTGATCGAATCAGAGCCAGAGCTGTGACGTATGTCACAGCTGCAGCGACACCAGTCCTTAACGCACTGTGCCAGGCAGGGATCAAACCTGCACCTTCAGCAACCCGAGCTGCAGCAGTCAGAGCCTTAACCCACTGTGCCACGGTACGGCAGGAGCTCCATGACAGCAGACTTTAAAAGTTTGACTTTCTGTGTCTTGGGTTGGCAGTGTCACTGTTTCAAGCCAGCGTGACCGGGTCCCTGGGCCAGAGGGCCTTGCTGGCCAGCTATGCAGCACAGACTGCTCTGGTCCTCCTCGGAAGCGCTCCATGTCATCACTCCCTGGGTGCACCGCGGTGCCACCTGAAGCTTATCAGGCTTACCTGTGTTTAAAAGCAACAAGCGGCGTTTTTTTTTTTTAGTCCCAGTAGGGAGGGAACCTCGTTGAGAGTTAACTCACTTCTTATAAGAGACGCTTTAATAGACAAATGGCTGATATTCTACACACTGCATTTTCTTCAGTCTCGAGCAAGGGATCACTGGTATTTCTGAAAAGGGCAACGCTGCAGATCGGAAACACAGCTGCTGAGAAAAAAGCTGAACTTGCACATGAAGTTGACTTCCCCTTGACTGCAGAATTCAGGGTTTCTCAGATGTCAATACAGAGTCAAAAGCGGTGGATAAGACTTTGCAGATGGCTTGTGCCTGTTCCTACGTTAAATGAAAAGACAGGGCAAGAGCGTTCATAAATCTGTTCCTGAACTAAATCGGACCCTTCTGACCCTCTCCTCAGCCAGCTCTGTCTTTCCAGGACACAGCCTGCCTAGGCGACCCTGTTCCTGTGCCCCTTGAGAGAACTGCACGCGGTAACCCGGGACTGCAGCCTTTGGGAGGGACCGTCATGAGCCAGCACGACAAGGTACAGGGAGAGCAGGGCTCTGCCCGTGGAGGACACCCCACATCCCCTCCCCTGCTCTGCGTTCACCCTGAACCACGGTCCTGCCCCTGGCTGGGCAGTTCACGGCCTGCAGCGGGTCTGCACAGCTGGCTGACCTGAGCCTGATAGACGCATTCCTCACGGAATGCAGGCGTTAGACTCATGGCAGATGGCATCTCTTCAGCCTTTGAGAAGACTGGAGTCTCAGGGTTTACCATGTTGTTTGATGCGTAAGACTAGCCATCCAGGTAACGTAGAATCTCACCAGGCTATTGCACTGATAAACCCACAGGCTGTATTCTTGATTGCTGGCATCCGTGGTCTTCAGAGCCAGTAAGCTTTTTCCTGCCCCAAGACCATCATCATAGCACACCATCCGGATGATTAAATATAGCGCATGTCTGTGCAAAACATCCTGCAAAAGTTGGGGACAAGAAAGATCATACTATTTTACATGTTTTTCTTTCTTTTTTTTTTTTTTTTTAGGGCTGCACCTGAGGCATACGGAGATTCCAAGGGTAGGGGTCGAACTGGAGCTACAGTTGCCAGCCTATTCCACAGCAATGCTGGATCCCAGCCGTGTCTGTGCCCTACACTACAGCTCACGGCAATGCCGGGTCCTAAACCCACTGAACAAGGCCAGGGATCTAACCCGCAACCTCATGGTTCCTAGTCGGATTCGTTTCTGCTGTGCCACAGCAAGAACTCCTGTTTCTCCATTCTTGTAACTCATTTTCCAGTGCAGGATTTAATCGTGAAGTTTTAAACAGAGCATATCCTCCAGGGATCTGGCAGGAAGTAGTTTTATAGGCTCTTCACCCACAGGAGCATTCTGGCATGCCCAATTATGGGGCAGTTTACCTTTAGGATCATACCTTCCTGCTCAAGTTCTAGAAAGATGGAGTGAGATGATCTAATCGTTCATGATCCTGTTCCCTATGCCCAGCATCCAAGCTGACTGCTGCTCTGAGTCACGGGGGCCCAAGTTGAAATGCATTATAGGCCACTAGGAAACGGGTCACCTTTAAGACTAGCTACCAGGGACGTTTACAAACCAGCCACTCTGCAAACAGGAACAGACCTGACTATAAGAGGGCCCTTCCTGGCCTGAAGCCACCAAGACCGAAAACACATTTTCCAACTTAATTAAAATACTTACGTACTGATCCGACGTGGAGACTTTTATCCCATACTTGGAAACTCCCATAATAAACTCTTCCTCCAGAGGAACGAAAGGCAACTTTCCATCTTGCTTTAAAGTAAAAATAAATTTCATGGTATACACATTTTTTTTAAATTATGTTTCACTCTTAATTCTGATGAGTTAATTTTAGCATCTGGCCATCACAAACCCAAACCCTTTTAAAGAATGCGGGGCATAAAACAGCCCAGCATGAATTTGTCTCCAAACAGGCAGAAGAAATATACCCTCACCGTTATTTTTTTTTTTTGGCTGCAGCCATGGCCCGTGGAAGTCCCCAGGCCATGGGTGGAACCCATGCCGCCGCAGTTGTAACCTGCGCCACGGCTATGGCAACACCAGATCATTAACTCACTGAGTGAGGCCAGAGATCAAACCCGCATTCTCACAGATACTGGTCGGGTTCGTTACTGCTGAGTCAGAACGGGAACTCCCCACCGTGACATCTTAACAGTGCTCAAAGCATGGCTTCAGGAGAAGCAGCGAGGGGACCAGGTAGAGTGCTGTCTTTCTTCAGAGCCAGAGTTTCTTCCAGGACCCCGAAAAATGGAACTTTTTTTTTTCTTTTACCTGGGCAACATCTATATAATTTATCAGGTCGAGTGGCCCTTCGAGACTTTTTCCCTCGGAGAGTTTCAGTTTCTCGATGGCACCAACATACTTTATTCGAAATTCTGCACAGGTATCTGAATTATTGTTGCTCTGGCCTACAGGTGAAGGAAAAATTGTAAAACTTCAGAAGAAATAGCTGCTCACAGGATAGCCTCGACCCCTTACCGAACAGGAAACAGACTGCGTTATCAGAACTTAGCCTTTAGTAAAAACAAAATTTTATATGTAAGCTTCCTTATGTAATGGGAAAGAACTTAAAATTTCACTCAATTTCTCAGCGACTCACAATATACTATATGTATAAAAATCAACAGGAGTTCCCATCGTGGCTCAGCGGTTAACAAACCTGACTGGCACCCATGAGAACACAGGTTCGATCCCTGGCCTCGCTCAGTGGGTTAAGCATCTGGCGTTGCTGTGAGATGTGGTGTAGGTTGACTTGGATCCCAAGTTGCTGTGGTGTAGGCTGGCACCTACAGCTCGGATTCGACCCCTAGCCTGGGAACCTCCATATGCCCTGGGTATAGCCCTAAAAAGAAAGACAATAAATAAATATCTCACCAGGAATAAATTAAGTATTAATATCCTTCGCTTCCAAACAAAAGAAAATGTCACCTAGATAATGCCTGAGTGCCTTTATGAGGCCTGTATAACATTTAATTATTGTTTGGTTTCTTCTCCTTCTTTACCATGTGAACTTTTTACTTTCTTTCCAGGTTCGGGAAACCTGACCAATTTCCACCATTCCAGCAGAAAAGACAAGACTTTTTTCCAACGGAGATGGAATAATGCCAGACAGGAAGTCCCCCGCGTATCAGATGGAAACAGGGGAAGTGCTGTTAGTTCGCCAGCACGAAACTACCATGAAGGAGCTGTGATGTCTGCCGACATAAAGGAATGCTGTGTGCTACCTTTTAGTTATGTTTATGTCATACAAAGATGCCCCCTTTTTTTTTGTTTTTTTTTTTTTGTCTTTTTGCCTTCATGTAGAGCTGCACCCATGGCATGTGGAGGTTCCCAGGCTAGGGGTCCAACAGGAGCTGTAGCCACCGGCCCTCGCCACAGCCACAGCCACGTGGGATCCGAGCTGTGTCTGCAACCTACACCATAGCTCACGGCAACGCCGGATCCTTAACCCACTGAGCAAGGCCAGGGATCGAACCCACAACTTCATGGTTCCTAGTCGGATTTGTTAACCACTGAGCCACGAAGGGAACTCCATAAAGATGCCCCCGTTTTTATATTTTAAAGCGTCTGGAAGTAAAAGACGCTACTACATTCTCTTTTACATCTTCTCTCCCACTTCCACCTCCTTTTATGGACCGAGTAGTCTGGGATCCCAAAAGCAAAAGTGGAAGGATTTTATATAAGAATATGAATGCGGTAGGTTTTCAGTTAGACACCTGCTAACAGGTGGGTTAGGAGCCACTCTGGGGTTTTAAAGAGCTGCTCCTTGCAGGAGGCTGCATAAATGAGTTCAGGGATCTGTGACAGATGCGCCTGTCACTACCATGTGCTCCTGATGTTGAGCTGGCATCTCTGAGTGCCCGCGCCTTAATCTTTGTCATTAACCAGCAGGACGCTGTCCTACCCCCAAGAACACTATAGCCGCACTCTGCCAGGCCATTTCCTACAAAACTATGCTGACACTCCTAAACTGTTACCGTGACCTTTTCCCCGCAGAGTTTTCTGCTCTGCGACTGTCAAGAGCAGTTTGTTCCAAGGCTGCAGCTTTCACCACCCACTCCTCAACCTCACCCACGTTCCACCAGATCTTGGGGCCGTTTCTAAACTCTTGACAAAAATGGCAGAGCAGAGAAAGAAAACCCCCAGTTTGAAGAACTCCTTGTGCTGCTCTGCTAAAACTATATGAACATCTGTTAAAAGCCTTAGGTGACAGCGGTCCAAGCCCTCTCCGTACCTGAGCTCTTGGTAGAATCTGTATCGAGGCTTGCCACAGTGCTGGACCGGGAGAGCCCCCCGAGGCTGGAGTCTACCGACTGAGCAAGAACAGACACAAGAAGTTTACAGGTAATTCAAAGAAGGGTAAAAGGACCTACCGAACAGCACAGGGAAGTTTATCCAGTGCTGTGTAATAACCTATATGGGGAGAGACTCTGAGAAGGAACAGATATACATCCACGTGTAACTGATCCAGTTTGCTGTACACCTGAGATTCACAAGACTTTGTAAATTACCTATATTCCAATATAATAAATACGTCAAATCAGATTATTGCTTCTACTCCAGTCAGGGGAGGTTCTTTTTCCAAGAGGTGAAAATGGAAAAACGGTATCTGACACAGTGGATCTCTTATTTAAAAAAATTACAAGCACTATCTTCTCAAAATTCTCCACCAAAACGTTCAAATGATTTACTGATTATAGTTGAATCAACACATATAAAATCAGGTTGGCGAAGTTCCCATTGTGGTTCGCCAGTAGTGAGCCTGACTAGGATCCATGAGGATTCGGGTTCGATCCCTGGCCTTGCTCAGTGGGTTAAGGATCCAGCGTTGCTGTGAGCTGTGGTGTAGGTCGCAGATGTGGCTCGGATCCTGTGTTGCTGTGGCTGTGGTGTAGGCCGGCAGCTGTAGCTCCAATTTGACCCCTAGCCGGAGAACCTCCATATGCTGTGGGTGTGGCCCTAAAAAGAAAACAAAAAACAACAACACGGTGTTAAAGGAGACCACTCATGGGTCCTGTCCCATCCAGGTTAAGATGTAGGTCGAAAACCTTCAGAAAATCTACCAAAACAAGGAGTTTCCTTGTGGTGTAACGGGTGAAGGATCTGGCATTGTTGCTACAGTGGGTCAGGTCACTGCTGTGGCACAGGTTCAAACCCTGGCCCAGAAACTTCCACATGCCATGAGTGTGGCCAAAAAAAAAAAAAAAAGAAAGAAAAAAGGAAGGAAAGAAAACAATCCAGCAAAACAAAATAAAATTAAACCAAGGAGTCCCGCACTGGCCCAGCGGGTCAAGGATCTGGCACTGTTACTGCTGTAGCTTGGGTCACTGCAGTGGCGAGGGTTCGATCCCTGGCCCAGAAATTTTGCATGCCATAGGCGGGGTCAAAAAAGAAATTGTTTTAAATCAAGCACATAATGTATCTCCAGGACAAAAAAAAAAAAAAAAAAAAAAAGTGTTAAAAACATCTAGTTTGAAGAGGGAGTTCCCGTCATGGTGCAGCGAAAAACGAATCCAACTAGGAACCATGATGTTTTGGGTTTGATCCTTGGCCCTTGCTCAGTGGGTTAAGGATCTAGCGTCGCCATGAGCTGTGGTGTAAGTTGCAGACGCGGCTTGGATCTGGCCTTGCTGTGGCTGTGGTGTAGGCTGGCAGCTGTAGCTCCAACTCAACCCCTAGCCTGGGAACCTCCTATATGCTGCAGGTGTGGCTCTAAAAAAAAAAAAAATCTAGTTTGACGAATATCAGCAGGTCTGCCATGGTTAGGAATTTTGTTAGGAAAGAAAATTCTCACTGCTTACGATTCTGTCCCCAGTCCCATTCCCCGGACCTTGCTCTTGGTGCTGATTTCACTGCTCTGGGAACTGCTGCTACTGTGCCGCTTTTTGCCTTTCCGAAACATCTTCCACCATAGCTTGATCCGGAGGCGCTCCCCTGTAAGGACAAACATTGGTCAGCTAAATCAAGAGAAGCAGCTTTAAGTCACTTTACATGCAATAGGAACAAAAATAAATAAAAATCATCAATCCCTTCCAGTCCATACTGTTCTCCTTTTACTTAAAACAAATATTTTCCATTGACCACAAAATTTGGTTACTATTCTTTTTCATTCTTATTGTCTTTTTGCATCACAAAATTTCAACCCAGTGAACCAAAAAGGTAGGAATCTTCTTGTCATATCTGGAGAAGTGAAAAGCGCTGCCTAGAAGTAACAGACACATGCCATCTAGTTCTCAGAATATTCAAGTGCCTTCTTTCTCTTTAATCAATTGAAGACTTTTTTAAAATAGGTGACAGATCAGTTTACCAATCAAGGTACTGAGATTCTGTCACTGCCTCCAGTTCTTGGTCTGTAAATGGCAGGGCTAGAACAGAAGGCATTTGTTCCTTTCAGAAACATGCCTTTTTCTTGAAGTCTCGAACTATTTTTAGGTAAACGCTGACATAAAAATATTGCTAGCTCTCACCTCCTGGTTCCAGTAAAGCCAGGGAAAGAGGTGACCTTAAGTTTCCCAGAGTCAGTCTTAAGAATATCTTTGCTTTTTTTTTATATTTTTGCTTTTTAGGGCTGCACCCACAGCATATGCAGGTTCCCAGGCCAGGGGTTGAGTTGGAGCTGCAGCTGCTGGCCTGCACCACAGCAACAGCAACGCAGGATCCGAGCCGTGTCTGTGACCTACACCACAGCTCACAGCAACACTGGATCCTTAACCCATGGATCGAGGCCAGGGATTGAACCTACAACCTCACGGTTCCTACTCAGATTTGTTTCCTAATTAGATTCATTTCCGCTGTGCTGCGACGGGAACACACACACACACTCTTTTCTTTAAATGAATGTGTCTTCCTTGCCCGTTTCAGAGGGGCACATATATTACACTTGGAAAATTATGGACCAGCCTGCGTAAGGGTTCATAGTTCAAGTACTTCCAAATACACTGTCTCACTTTTCCCACAGCAGCCTGCGAGAGTCATCTGCTCCAGATGTTTGCTGAGGGTCTGTCTGTACCTCACGCTCTGCTGGGACTCTACGCCTCGTCCTCAGGGGGCTTACAGGAGACAGATGAGGATCTGCGTTTTATAATTTTTTTTTTTACGGCCGCTCCTGTGGCATATGAAAGTTCCCAGGCTAGGGGTTGAATCGGAGCTGCAGCCTCCAGCCTCCACTGGATCCAAGCCAAATCTCTGACCTACACCACAGCTTGTGGCAACAACAGATCCTTAACCCACTGAGCAAGGCCAGGGATCGAACCCACACCCTCGTGGATACTGTATCGGGTTCTTAACCTGCTGAGCCACCACAGGAACTGCAGGCTCTGCATATAAACGAGAGAACTGTGACCCGTCTTTCAGGAGGACTTATGTGTAAGAAAACCCAACAAATGTTTCCTAAAGACTGGAGTCTACAGAGAGGACAGGTGAATCTGCTCACTCTAGAATGGAATACTATTTTTTTTCTTTTTGAGTTTTTATGTGTGTCCATTTACTGAGAATACATGACATGCATTTTTGGGGAGAAACTAATCAAATCTGAAATGAAGCCATTCAAAAAGCCTGAGCGTTAATAAGGTAGCAGCGATTAGCTCTAAAGACACTGTGGGGTGACTCAAGCAGCCATGTACAGTTAACATTAAGAAGGAATGGAGTACTATTTTATTGTCTCCAAGGTTCCACAGACAGCAGCCTGCACAGATGCTTTCATTCCAACATCAGTTCTTATCAGAAAAACGAAGTACCTGATGAAGGATCAGGACGAGGAAATCATGAGGTGGCCAGAGAATGACGTCTCCAAAGAAGAGGTTCTCCCGCTGTGTTGGGTGACCACCCCCCAAGCCCACTCACTCGCATCTGACCTCAGGCCACGTCCCCAGGACTGACTCCTGGGCCTGAGCCTTTCAATCAGCCCCATCATCAGATTTGTGTCTATGTTTTTGAACATCTGATTCATTCATTCCTTCCTGAGCAGCCACTGAGCACCTACCAGGTGCTGGGTTTACACCCATGAGTGAGACAGACAAAGCCCTGGCCTCAGGGAGCTCATTTTTTAAAAGGAGTGGACAGCCAGCCAGAAAACCAAATATATGTATGTGCGACTGGGTCACTTTGCTGTACAGTAGAAAATTGAAAGAACACTGTAAACCAACTACAATGGAAAAAAATAAGAATCATTTAAAAAAGAGAACTAAATATAAAACACGTTATTTGAAAACAATAATTGCTATCAGGAGATAGCGAGCAAAGGAAGGGGTGACTATTTTAGAAAGAAAAGATGTTCCTGGAGTTCGGGTCCTGGCTCAGTGGAAACCAATCCAACTAGGAACCATGAGGATGCAGGTTTGATCCCTGCACTCGCTCAGTGAGTTAAGGATCCAGCGTTTCCATGAGCTGTGGTGTAGGTGGCAGACGTGGCTCGGATCCTGCGTGGCTGTGGCTGTTGTGCAGTCCTGCAGCTGTAGCTCCGATTTGACCCCTCACCTGGGAACCTTCATATGCCACAGGTACGGCCCTTTAAAAAAAAAAAAGGGGGCAAAAGAAAAGATGTGCCCAGGCAGTGAGGGCTAAGCCATGAGAGAAGCAGGAGCAGCCGTGAAGGCACAGGCGAAGCCTCAGGACTGGAGGACACAGCAAGTGCAAAGGTCCTGAGGCCTCCATCTGGCGGGAGGACCAGTGAGAGGCCAAGTACTGAGAACAGGAGGAGCAGGCAGAGTGAATGACGAGAAAGATCCCCAGGAAGCCTTGCAGCCACATCAAAGGTGGGGGGGGGGGTTATTTTGGGTTTCACAGGAAGACTCCAGAGAGTTGCTGCCTTTTTTTTTTTTAATGGCCATACACTCAGCATATGGAAATTCCCAGGCCAGGGACTGAACCTATGCCGCAGCTGTGGCAACACTGGATCCTTTCACCCACTGCGATGGGCGGAGGATGGTACCTGCCTCTCATTCTTAACCCCTTGTGCCACAGCAGGAACTCCTAGGGGTTTGTTTTGGAAAGATGCCGGGCTGCTGGGTGGGGCACTAACTACAAGGATAAGAGTATAAAGACGCAGACCACTCAGAAGGCTTCCGTGGACAATCTGCTGCAAATGACAGCCTTGCCACCACAGGATACCTTTCAGTTAGAAGGCAGGAGAGCCTATTCCAAGGTCTGCCCAAAACTGGGTTAACCGAGCAGCATAAAGTAGCATAAATTCATGGGCTAAAATGTTGGCAAATAGAATATTTAAGAATACCCTATTTTAAGTATATATAAGTAATATTTATACACAGCAATTTTAAATGATTTTTTTTATTTGATGCTATTGTTTTTTCTTTTTCAGCTGCACCCCGAGACAGGGATCAAATCTAAGCCACCACTGTGACCTATGCCACAGCTGCAGCAACACTTGATCCTTAAACACCTAAAAATTTGAGACTACTATTTGAAAATCCTAAGGCCTTTCTTCAAATCCCTAGAAGACTAGAATGCTTTGAAAATCACTACATTATAATCATAAAGCCTTTGCAATTCCATAAGACCCTTTTTTCATTCATCATCAATCTAGGAGCTTAAGGGAGAAAGGCATTTATTAAAGCCTTTGATATCTGCTCCTATTTTGATGCATGTTCTTAATCAAGCAAATCATTCCTGTCTCTAAACTATTCATGCATAAAAATGAGCCCAAAGACACTGTCACTTGGATGATCCACAGACTCATCAAATGCAAAAAAACGCCTAAGGCAGAACCCATAGTCTTCCCCTCCACACCTGCTCCTCTCCTCTGCCCCCCCTTTCAGTCAGTTATAATGTTTCCAGTAAAACCAGGAAATCACCAGCTCCTCACTGTCCTCCAGCCCCACAGCCAGTCAAGCCCAAGATGCACTGACTACATCACCTGAAGTGTTCCCTCATCCAGTCTCCAACAGGGCCTGCACCTGTCACACACTTCTGCTGCATGTGGACACTTTATTATCTGATGAAAGCAGTGGACCCTTAACCCATAAAAATGCACAAAGTTTGGAATGCAATGTAAGGAACTCACAAGCCCCCAGGAGACATTTCACAGGGTGAGGGACCCTCTTCCAGCTGGAATTCTTGCCACTTCAAATCTCTCGCCAAGCTCCAGCGAAAACATTTTTTTTTTTTTTTTTTGTAGCTTTAGGGCCGCGCCCAAGGCATATGGAGGTTCCCAGGCTAGGGGTCTAATAGGCGCTGTAGCCGCCAGCCTACACCACAGCCACAGCAACTCGGGATCCGAGCAGCGTCTGCAACCTACATACACCACAGCTCATGGCAACACCGGATCCTTAATCCACTGAGCGAGGCCAGGGATCAAACCTGCGTCCTCACGGATGCCAGTCAGATTCATTTCTGCTGAGGTACAACGGGAACTCCTATAACGATTTCTTTAAAACTCAAATCAGATGACACTAATCTTAAAACTCTTTCGTGGCTCGCCGAAGTCAAAGCTCTTTTGCAGGAGACTGAAGGTTGTCCACATCCCGCGCTCCTGCGGCTTCTCCAGCCTACCCTCCACCACCAGCTTCACACTTAATCTGCAGGGAACGCAAAACTGCCGGTGGCCCTCAGCTTGCACTATGCTCCCAGGTTCCACGCTGCCCTCCTGCCAGCCCCTCTGTCGGCAGCGTCCTTCCACCTTCTATCCACTTAGGTAACCTCCGTCGCTTTTCAAGACTCAGTTCAAAAATGGCAAAAAGGCAAAAAGGCAAAAAAAAAAGACTCAGTTCAGGGAGTTCCCACTGCAGTGGGTTAAGGATCCGGCATTGCGGTAGCTGTACAATAGGTTGAGGCTTTGGCTTGGGTTTGATCCCTGACCCTGGAATTAACATATGCTGCCAGTGCGACAACAATGACAAAACAAACAAAACCTCAATTCAGGCTTCCATTCCTCTGATGGGCCCTCCAGAGCTTGGTTTGCATCTCAATCTTAGCATTAGTCAGTTACTGTCGGTTACCTGTAACTATTTCACTCTGAACCAGGAGCTCGTCAAAGGCAGGTCCTTCATCTCTGAACATCCAATGCCTGGCACAGCCTGGCAGAGGACATGCTTAATAAACTGGTGAGTATCTTGTCATTCAGATGTCAACTTCCACACTAAGCGCCTAACGTGCCGCGCCCAGTGCTGGGTGCTATACCTTCTGCTCCTCTCTACCGACCAGCAAGGCTGCAGTGTGACAGCATCTTTCAAATGAGGCAGCCAAAGCTCAAAGTTTGCCCATGGCCACCAGGCTAATAACGGGTAAGGCTGTTTGGAACCTTGGTAGAGCTGGTTTTAAAAGTCTTTCTAGACCCCAGCCGGCTTCCCCACGTACTCCTTCCTCACTGTTGGGAGCGCCTGCCACGTGCTGATGCGCAGTAAACAAAACAGACCAACGCCGGCCCCGGGCGGTGTGGGAAAAGGGCTGAAGCCCCAACGCGTGGAGAAACCAACAGGGGCCCGAACAAAAAGTGAGCACTCTTCACCACGCCTGAAACCGGAGCCTGACACCGGGCGCAGACCCGGGGATGCTCCCACCCCGTCATCCTTCCGACAGGACCCATCCACAGACCACCTCCGTCGTCACCGGGGCTGCGGTCCCGCCCAAGACAGAAATCGGGCACCGGGGCACTGCCTTCTCCGCAGGCCCGGGCTCGCTCCTCAGCTCCTGCCGCGGGTCCCGCGCCACTCGGGGCCTAGAACACCCACCCCGGGAAGGCAGGTCCCAAGAGAGACGGCGACCCCACCCATCGGCCCCACCGCCGACCTCCCCGCCTGCGCCGCCGTCGGGGCCCGCGTTCCCAGCCAGACTCAGCCCGAGAGCGGCGAGGACCGGGATCCTACCTCACCGCCGCCTGCTGTCGGGGTCAGACACCCACTCCCACGGCAGCCGGAGCCACAGCAGCCACCGCCGTTCCAATTCCAGCGCCAGCTCTTCCGGACCCCTGGCCCCGCCCTCCGGGCACCGCCTCCGAAGCCTCGCGCAGGCGCAGTTCTGTCCGGCCCCCAGGTTCAGGGCCCCGGGGCGAGGGTGAAATCTCGCGAGCCAGGTTCTCCGACCGGAAGTCGAAGGGAGGAGCCTACGGTCGCGGGTACCCGGGTCCCGGAAGTTGTGCTCTCGGTGGATGAGGTTCTTCCCTCCAGGGTTCCTTCTGACTTTTCTTCCAGTTTAGAAAGACTCCCGCGACCAGTTCCTCTTCCTGGTTTCGCCTTCAGACTTCTGCGATGTCAGCGATTCCTGCAGAGGAGAGTGACCAGCTGCTGATCCGACCCCTGTAAGGGACCGGAGAGAGGGGGAATGCAGCCACGGGCTATGAGGCGAGGAGGACCGGATGGCTGGCCTCCCCAGTCGCCCCCCACGCAAGCCTGCCTCGGCGGCGTGCCTCGGCAGCCTGCCCTTAGTCCGCAGTCGCCGGCCGGGCCTCTCCGGCTGAAGGGGTTTGGAGACCTGCTGATCGGAAGGGGCCTGCTAGGTTGAATGAGAGTTTGCTTTCTCTTCAGGCTCAAGGGAGGAGAGAGTCTGTTAAAGTTGGGGGGGCCGGGGGAAAATGTCTCTGGGACCGCTGGGCGCTTCCGTGTATGTCCAGGAATGGCAAGCTCTGAGGGAACCGGCGATGCTGAGCACGGCGGGATGAGATGAGGACCTGGATAAAGGTGCAGCATTGCAGGCTCTAGGACTCGATATTTGCCAAGATATAAAAGAAGGGATAAGCTAGGGACTGGCCTTGAGTTCTATTCTAGGAGAATAGGGGAGGTAAAAGTTGGAGAGGAGAAAAAGCAGAGATGTTAAGGACGAAATCTCAGCCCCAGACTGTCCATGAGAAAGCTGGTCTTTCGTTGGAAATGGCCTTCTGTTAGCGAAGCACCTTAAAGATCTGGATGGCAGCTTAAAAAGGGAAATATAAATGTGGAGAACTTATTCGATAAATAAGCAGTTTGAATCCACACGCAGATGTTTATTGTTAGATATGAGTTAGCACCACATGAACGTGTGTGCTCGTTTTTCAGAAGCTAGAAAATATTTTCTTTGTACATTCATTCGATAAGGACTTATTGAACACCTACTGGGGACATAACACAAGTTAGCCACTGCTCAGTTCACAGCTGTCATCTCTTCCCGTGTTCAGCAAACACTGAGCAAGTGCTAAGCACCACACGAGGCACTGGGGATGTGAGTAAGAGCGCTGAGGTAACTGAATTCACCCCTTTGTAGGGAATTGCAAATGTCAGGTCCTGGAGAGAGGGTTTGGAGTAATACTTGTGAGTCACACCTGAAATCCTTTCCATACTCTGTCAATTACTAGGACAACAACCTCAGTGAACCTGTTTCCTCATGTGGAAAAAATATAGGAACACTTAACTCTGTGGAGTATAGACCATGGTATGTGCTCAGCCAGTGACGACCTGCTGTGACAGTGTGGATAGGCGTTGTGCTGCGGCCGTGAGCGTATGTGTGGACAAGGGGCTTCCAACAGAGATGAGAATGCCGTCGCGTGTGTCCCGAAAAACATGATACAGGAACTGAGTCCTAAAGAATGAGTAGGAATTAAAAATAGCTAAAGTGCGGGTGCAAGGATGTTCCAGGCAGAGCAGTTCTCAGTTTGTGGCCAGTCTCGCGTGGCTGCTGCTAAATGCTTAGCAGATGAGATGGTGGAGGCTTAGGACGCACCTTGCATACGGAGGAAGGAGTTGGGGGTCTTTATTGCCGGTTATTGGGAGCCGGGAGGGATTTTAAGCGGGGATGAGGCGTGGTGGGAATTCTGTTTTAGGAAGAGCAAAGATGCTCCTAGCAGTAGTGTAGGAGATGGATAAAAGGATGCCTTTTTTTCTTCTTCTTATTCTTCTTTTTAGGGCTGCACCCACGGCATTTGGAGGTCACCAGGCTAGGGGTTGAATCAGAGCTACAGCTGCTGGCCTACACCACAGCCACAGCAACACCAGATCCGAGCCGCATCTGCGACCTGCACCACAGCTCACAGCAACACCAGATCCTTAACCCACTGAGTAAGGCCAGGGATCGAACCTGCCACCTCATGGATACTAGTCGGTTCTAATCCAAGTGATAAGCAGTGAGAACTTGGAATGAGTGAAATGAGCGGTGGGTTGGAAAGAGGCTTGAGAGAGTAAGAAAGGGAAATTCTTTAGGTCTTTGTACCTGAGCATGTTGGTAAAAAGCCCGATTGCAGTGACTTGAGTGAGTGGAGAAGGGATTTTAATTTGGCGATGAGCTTGACTTTAGCAGGTTTAAATGCCAATGGCAGGAGTTCCCTGGTGGCTCAGTGGATTAAGTATCCGGCATTGTCATTGCAGTGGCCCTGGTCGTTGCTGTGGTGCAGGTTTGATTTCTGGCCCAGAACTTCCGCATGCCACAGGTGTGGCCAGAAAATAAAACTAAAAAATTGAAAATGAATACATGCCGATGGCGGAGAGGATATGGAGGAAAGGGCAATGATTTAGCAGGGGTCAGTGCCTTGGAAGGAGTGTGCGGAGTGTAGAACCACGGTGAAAAGCTTAGCCTTAGAGAGAGAGGTCTGGTCTCTGTTGCAGAAGAAATGGAGGGAACCACCTAAGTGGGTTGGTAAGTGGAGGAAGTTGACGAATGAACTGTATCATTTTTTTTGATGGAGAGACAGTCTGGGCCTCAAGTAAAGAGTAGAATGGAGAGTTGGGGAATTGCTGCAAGGGGAGAAAGTTTGAAATAATGACTACACTTAATCGTGAGACTTCGCTAGGCACACTTTAGAGGGAGCGTGGAGGGCCAGGAATCCACGGTAGCACTTGGTGGTTTGATTGGCTTTATCTACGTCCTCCTCTGAAATAGGAGCCTGGTTTGAGGATGGACCCGTCTCGCCCTGATCTCCTGGGAGGCTCCGGGCTGCTTGAGGTCAGGGCCCTGGAACTGGGCCTTTGCATTTACTAGGCACTTAATCCACTGCTTGGCAAATAGAAGCTGCTTGAGGCTGAATGAATAGGTGACTCGTTAGCTAGAACGGTCAGGGAAAAGCATCAAAGATGATGAGGGATTGGAAAAATAGGTGAGGTTTAACCTAAAGTCTTGTGACCATAGGAAAATAAGGCTGTTTTATTAATTTAAGAAGAAGGGAAAATTGTTCAAGCACTTGTATCGAGTACACTGACATAATGGAAAGGAGAGGGAATGGGATTAGATTCACAGGTATGAATATGTCTGTGTAAGTTGAAGCTATTCAGTAAATGCATATTATCGCTTTAAAGAAAATGGAAGAATTTTAAAGTGCGTATGGGTTTACACTTAAATGCTAAATTCTAAAAGTTTTATTAAGTAATCTAAATCACCGCTAGCTTACATTTAAATACAGGATAATTTAATCCTAACATTCAGAAGGTTGGATCTAACCTTTGGGCTTCTCAGATCTGTGCCAGCTTCTCTCACAGTTTTAACAACTGAAAGATTCCTAAACGCCAGAGGTCACTTTTCGTCTTTTCCCACCTTGACGCAGTTCTTCCCTGTCTTTGTGATTTTGTGGACCTCTCATCTGCTTCAAGTGAGACAGTGGTTTTTTCTTATTTATTTATTTATCTTTTTTTTTTGGCCAAACCCAAGGCATGTGGAAGTTCCCGGGCCAGGGATCGAACCCACGCCACAGTATTGACAACTGCTGGATCCTTAAGCCACTGAGCCACCGTGGAACTCCAAATGGGACATAGTTTAAGTTGTAAAAAGAAAGTTTGAACTTATTGGCCTTCATTTTGATTCTTTTTTAATCGTTTTTATTTCTTCTCTTGAATGCTTACAGTGGAGCTGGGCAAGAAGTGGGAAGATCATGTATTATCCTGGAATTCAAAGGAAGAAAAATAATGGTAATTATTATTTTGTGGTCGGGTTAGTGGTGTTGCTCTGTCCATATTGAGTGTTAAGCCTTTTCTAGTTCAGTAGTTATGTGTTTAGCTCCCAGGAAAATGTCACGGTTGGTGTATGTAGTCTGTGTAAAATGTTGATGTGGGAAAGTAATAAACTGCTTAGTAATCTGACAAAACATTAAGTGCATTGAGAAAATACATTCCAAAATCGTAAAATTGTCAGCTGGATCTCCTGAACTATTGTTTCTTCAAAGTCCCCCTTCCATTCCTGAAGGTCTGGCCAGCCTAACTGCCCCGTCCCCAGCGGGAGACCCTAGGAGGCGGCCGCCCCCCTGAGGTGCGACTGCAGGGCCTTGGTCTGGCAGCTGACGTACCTAAGCTAGCACGAGGGCCCCCGGCCTTGGGCAGGCCAGTCTCGCCCCTGAGCCCAGTCCCTCAACTGAGAGTTGGGAGGGACTAGAAGAGGTGGCCTCTGCGGTCCTCATGAGGAAGGCAGGGCAGTGGCTCACTGTGATCTTTTGGCTCCAGCCTCCGCTTCTCCCCTTCCTCAGAGAGCAGGCTCGGGTCAGACGTGGCCATCTTTTTAGTCACTGGTTGTAGTTCTGTGATAGAAGCACCCCCAAAATGAGGACATAACTCATTAAAGACAGACTCAAGAATTTGCTTTATAATACTTAAAGTGTTCCAGTCAGAGACGTTTCTTATTTCTCGTCATTGTCTTCTCAGAATGGTCAGATCTGGTAGTAGCGAATCCATAAACTTTAAAAATGTTCACCATCTTCTGATATTAAAGTGCTGGAAAATGAGTTCATTCATGGCTAGAGTGCCTACAAAAAGGAGCTGGGAGGAAGATGTATTTTGCATTATGGGACCCTGTATATGAGACTATATTTTTAAATTTGGGAAGTCATTGTTAATGGCATACTTGCCCAGTAGTAAGAATTGCATTCCAAATGTTAGTGTACGGAGTCTGTTCTGATTGTGTATAGTGTGACAGATCAGTTATAGTGATTGTTGCTGATTGGTTGTGTGCGTTTTAAAATGTGGAAGTGGTCATGATCTTTTTCCTGTTTGTTTCAGCTGGACTGTGGGATCCACCCTGGCCTGGAAGGAATGGATGCTCTTCCGTATATCGATTTAATTGACCCGGCTGAGATCGATCTCCTACTAATTAGTCAGTAAGGTTTTTCTTTATTAAGGACACTTTTTCAGTGACTTTTACTGTAAAGATCGTTCTTCACCAGGTTTTAAGATTCTAGTGTTTTAAGAGTATTTTCAGCTAGGACTTAGATTGCAGATATCTCGCTAAGCCTAAGACAACACGCCATGCTGTCTTCACAGGTGAGAGAAGTTTATTATGAAAAGCTTTTTTCCCATCTCTAGAGTAAGTGAGCCAGAGGCTCATTAGCAAGCTTGAGACCAAGAAAGCCCTTTCATAGAGTACCTCCTTGAGGCCACTGTGTTGTCACATTGTTCTATGGCAGCTTGATATGTAAAGGGACGTGTTTCAACTTTATACCTCCAAAGCGCTTGTTATAATTTCGGCTAATTTTGAGAATAGGTTTGGCTATATTTCAATGCATAGAAAATACTTTTAACCTCTTTTTCTGATGCTAGAACTGGCTCCCTTCCTCTTCCCTGTGCACCGTTCCTACCCTTGGTATTCTGAAAATAGCAGTATGTAATTGTTACATAGAACTTTTCTATACAGCACACAATAGTTTCACTACATAAAGTATGTGATGGACAATATGTTAAGAACTGACATGAGCTCTTTGTCTCTTTTTAAGTTTCCATTTGGATCACTGTGGAGCTTTGCCCTGGTTTCTTCAGAAGACGAGTTTCAAAGGAAGGACATTTATGACTCATGCCACCAAGGCTATTTATAGATGGCTTCTTTCAGATTATGTCAAAGTTAGGTAAATCCCCTTATTAGACTTATGCGTGTGCTCGGTTCTACACAGTACATGTGCTGCAAGACAGAGACCATCTTGTGTTTTGGAATGAGATGTTTTCTTTTTATTCACAAGGATGTCATTGATTTAGTCATTGAGTGACAACTCATCAAACACCCATGTGTCCCAGAACTTCCTTAGCCTTAAAGTCTTTATGTAGTTTTTACATCCTTTTTCAAAAATTTTTTTAGAGCCTCGCCTGTGGCATGTGGAAGTTCCCAGGCTAGGGTCTGAATCAGAGCTGTAGCTGCCGTCCTACACCACAGCTCATGGCAACGCTGGATCCTTAACTCACTGAGTATGGCCAAGGATCGAACTCACATCCTCACTGATACTACTTGGGTTCGTTACCTTTCCTACATCCTTTTAAATATGTGTAATTTAGCTGAGTTGTAAGGTATGATGGCAATATTCTATAAATAGTATTTCATAATTTTATTAAAATTTAAAACAAAAAACATAGAGGAGTTCCCTGGTGGCCTAGTGGTTGAGGATCTGGCATTGTCACTGCTGTGGCCTGAG
The DNA here is from genome assembly GCA_004024745.2 of Catagonus wagneri. NCBI lineage: Eukaryota > Metazoa > Chordata > Mammalia > Artiodactyla > Tayassuidae > Catagonus > Catagonus wagneri. The sequence goes on from PVHT021183517.1 coordinate 4,822,700, forward strand.
TCACTCCTGTGGCGTGGGTTCAGTCCCTGGCCTGGGAACTCCTACGTGTTGAGGTGCAGCCAATAAAAAAAATTACAGCATGTATAACGGTGTATACTGAAATCTTATTTTAGATGGTTTGATCAAAGTAAATTGACTATTTTAAATGAAAAAGTTCCCTGAAACTGAAAAGTTTTTTGCAGATGCAAGAGGAAAATCTGCTTCTTTTCCAGAAGGTTTGCAGCATTTTTGTGACACCTATGGCGCAGATGGTTAGCCTTCACAGGTTTACAGTGCAGTAGGCGTATTCCAAGGGCAGCTAAGATGCAGTTATTATTCTTCCTATATAGATACAGAAGAATGAAAGAGTTATCCTCAGTAATAATTATCCTGGCTGATCGGTAGTGCTTACCACAGGGCAGGCACAATTCTTATGTTAACATTTTTTTTCCCCTGTTTTGGCCCTACCCATGGCATATGGAAGTTGCTGGGCCAGGGACTGAATCCGAGCCACAGCTGCGGCAACACTGGATCCTTAACCCACTGCACTGAGCCAGGGATTGAACCCACACTCAGCCAGCTGAGCCACTGCAGTGGGATCTTTAACCCACTGTGCCACAGCAGAACTCCTACATTAATTCATTTAATCTTCATATGAACCTCATAATAAAGGCTGTGTCATGGATCCCGTTTTACAGAGGTGATGAGACTGAGGCTCAGAGAGGTTAAACAGTTTGCCTGTAATGGTCGTGCAAAGAGACAAAGCTTTGACCCAAAGTCTGTGTCCTTAACACCTACTACTCTCTTTTGGTTTTTTGGAAGTATCTTAGCTTAATTTTTAAAAGAAAGCAATCTTTTCACATCCCAATGTGAAACACTCTGCCATGGCTCACTATATGTGAGATTATATCATAAGAGTTTGGAGCCAGGAGAAAAGGTTGAGACTTATATCCTAAAAAGTGCGTTGCTAATGAACCTGACCAGCATCCATGAGGACCAAGGTTTGATCCCTGGGCTCGCTCAGTGGGTTGAGGATCTGGCATTGCCATGAGCTATGGTGTAGGTCGCAGACACAGCTCGGATCTGGTGTTGCTGTGGCTGTGCTGTAGGCCGGCAGCTGTAGCTCTGATTGCAACACTAGCCTGGGAATCTCCATATGCCATGAGTGTGGCCCTAAAAATAAAGACACACACAAAAAAGTGCTTTGCCTAGTAGTTCCCGTCGTGGCTCAGTGGAAATGAATCTGACTAGGAACCATGAGGTTGTGGGTTCGATCCCTGGCCTTGTTCATTGGGTTAACGATCTGGCGTTGCCGTGAGCTGTGGTGTAGGTCACAGATGCGGCTTGGATCTGGTGTTGCTGTGGCTATGGCGTAGGCCGACAGCAACAGCTCCGATTAGACCCCTAGCCTGGGAACCTTCACATGCCTCAGGTGTGGCCCTAAAAAGACAAAAAGATAAAAAAAAAAAAAGTACATTGCCTTAATTTACTGTGTGTGTTTTGGTTAAATCATCCTTATAGCTTTACACACTAAACATTTTTATTATGATAGCAGAGTAAACAATATACAGAATGTCTAAGATGTTCTAAATGGCATAATCCGTACAATGTAATTTTAGGAAATACCTTAGTGGTATGTCACCCACCGACAATTTCTTGTTCAAAGACTTGTAAAATCTTACCCTGAATTTTTTTCTTGTTGGCATCTTTTAAAAATATAGTAATATATCAGCTGACGACATGCTGTATACCGAGACAGATTTGGAAGAGAGCATGGACAAAATTGAGACCATCAACTTTCACGAAGTGAAGGAAGTTGCAGGAATCAAGTTTTGGTGTTACCACGCCGGCCACGTTCTGGGAGCTGCCATGTTCATGATCGAGATTGCCGGCGTGAAGGTACCCGCAGCTCTGGGTATTGCCCGCCCACAAGAAGTCAGTGCAGGGCTTTATGCCATTAAGCAGGAGTAAAGAGCGCTCCCCAGGACTTGCAAAGTGTCAGAGCACAGAGCATAAGATAAAGTTCACACTTTGTCCTTGTAAATGTTATCATTCATAGCCCCCCATGATAATGCGCTTTTTTTTTCTTTTCTTTTTAGGGCCACACCCACGGCATATGGAGGTTCCCAGGCTAGGGGCCTAATCAGAGCTGTAGCTGCCGGCTGACACCACAGCCACAGCAGCGCAGGATCCGAGCCGCATCTGTGACCTACACCACAGCTCACGGCAACACTGGATCCTTAACCCACTGAGCAAGGCCAGGGATCAAACCTGCGTCCTCATGGTTGTTAGTCAGATTCGTTAACCACTGAGCCACGACAGGAACTCCGATAATGCAGTTTTTTAAATTAAAGTATAGTTGGTTTACAGTGTTGTGCCAATTTCTGCTATAGATTATGCTTTTTCTATATGATTGAGAAAGGAGTACAATAAGCGTTTCCAAAAAGTAAAGTCCCCTCATAGGAGGGACCATAGGAAAACTGAAAGCTCTAGGGAGGAGTCTTTCTTGTGGCTGCATCCGTTTAACACTGAAACCCAGTTCGGCATTCATGTTCTCCTGATGTCCTGGGATTTGCCCCTAAAGAGCATGGACTGCTGAGTGAAAAGGGTTGATCCAAAAGGATCCTTGCGGCCATCCTTAAAGAAAGACTAATGGATGTCTCAATAAACTGGAGAAAACACAGTTGGACTAATGGGTTTCGGGACTGACTCATACACCACTTCTCAACCCTGATTGCACATGGAAATCACCTAAGGAGCTTTTTAAAATACCGTTGAATCTGAGAGTATGACCTTGGCCTTTTATTTTTCTTTTAAAGTTTTCTAGGTGCTTCTTATATGCAGCCACAATTGGGAACCAATGCTTTGTGTAATATTGTTCTAAATTTTTTGTAGCCGCTCATTGTTTGAAATTCTTACATACTGACTTCTACTCTGTATTGTCAGACCATTTACCCTTGCTGTTTGCTCAAAGGTACAGAAAATAAGCAGAAAATAGCACAAATGCAGATCTAAATTCCCACTTCAAATTTCTTGACATTTGATGGAAGATAAAATTTTATCTTCCATCTGGATGTGTTTCCTGTATACGTCAGTAGATTTCTGTCCTCATCATCATGCCCTTTTGCTCTAAGATGTTAAGAATATGTCTTAGTCAGGTTTGTAGAGGTTACCTTTGTGGGCCGATTCTGGGACTATATTATTCCCATTGGTTATACTGAATAATTGAAGCACTGGATGGTTTATGACTGAACTACGTTACACATTTTAAATTGGACACAAGCGCTGCATCTAAATTTCATCAGTTGTAGGCCATTTTTTCCATTGAACCTCACTTCCAAGAATTTATGAGCTTAAAAAAAAAAGGGAAAGAAATCGGAAGGAGTTCCCATTGTGGCTCAGCGGTAATAAACCCTGCATGAGGATGCAGGTTCGATCCCTGGCCTCACTCAGTGAGTTAAGGTTCTGGCATTGCCATGAGCTGTGGTGTAGGTTGCAGATGTGGCCTAGATCTGACATTGCTGTGGCTGTAGTGAGGCTGGCAGCTGTAGCTCTGATTCGACCCCTAGCCTGGTGACTTCCATATACTGCAGGTGCGGCCCTATAAAGCAAAAAAAAAAAAAAAAAAAAGTGAATTTCAGTAGTAAAATGAGGCCTTCCAAAATCCTAACTTTCTACCTTTATCTTTTTCACAGCTTTTGTACACAGGTGATTTCTCAAGACAAGAAGATAGACATTTAATGGCAGCTGAAATTCCTAATATTAAACCTGATATTCTTATCATTGTAAGTATTCGTGCCTTGTAGTATGGTTAGTGTAACGTAAGCTGGATTTTTTCTGATGTGAAAAAAATGCTGTGATCTCATGTACATTATAAGTGATTCAATATAAATGTCTGGTTTTTTAGTATAAAAATTAACTTTTCGGCTTTTCTTTGTAGTGTTTCCCCACTTTCTTGCTGCTAAATGTATTAACTCTAGTCTAATATCAGAGATTATAGGGTATCTCCTAAATATTTTTGTCTAGGCTGATTACTCCAGATTCATAGAACATCTTTTTTTTTTTTTTCCAGAGCCACACCTGCGGCATGTGGAGGTTACCAGGCTAGGGGCTGAATCAGAGCTACAGCTGCCGGCCTACACCACAGCCATAGCCACGCTGGATCTGAGTCGCGTCTGAGACCTGTACCACAGCTCATGGCAAGGCTGGATCCTTAACCCACTGAGCGAGGCCAGGGATCGAACCTATGTCCACATGGATGCTAGTTGGGTTTGTTTACCACTGAGCCACGGTGGGAACTCTACGTAGAACATCTTAAAGGTTGTATAGAGATGGCATGGCCCCACTGCCTTTGCATTGTGACTGTTTTTGGACGTGTGGCACCTGCTCACTTTATGTGTATGTGCTATCTGCCTACTAGGTTGCAAATCCCAGGGGAATTAAAAAAAAAATACATGAACTGTGCAGAAGCCTTGGGGTGGGGGCTAGCAAGGAGGGAATTAATAAACGTGTGCTGGGCCTCTGGTATATGTAAGAATATCAGGGACGTTTGGTTCAAGGTGGAGGAGCTGCCTGCTTCTCCCTCCCCGCCCACAGCGTCCGCAGCTGGCTGAGTGAGGTACGCTCTGCTGTCTGTAAGCAGCGTGATGTGCGTGAATTCACTGTGCCTCAGCTCGTGGTATACCCAGCACGTAAACTGGCCTTAATTTAGGAATTTTTTTTTTTAATTAACACTCATTATATCTAGTACTTTGGAGCAGTGCTTCTCAAAGTTTAATGTGTTAATGAATCATCTGGTGATACTTTTAAAATATAGATTGTGGAGTTCCGGTCGTGATGCAGTAGAAACGAATCCGACTGGGAACTGTGAGGTTGCAGGTTTGATCCCTGGCCTTGCTCAGTGGGGTTAAGGATCCGGTGTTGCCGTGACTTGTGGTATAGGTCGCAGATGCAGCTCAGATCTGGCGTTGCGGTGGCTGTGGTATAGGTTGGCAGCTGTAGCTCTGACTAGACCCCTAGCCTGGGAACCTCCATATGCTGCTGGTGCGGCCCTAAAAAAAGCACAAAAAAGGCCAAAAAAAATTAGTAAAATAAAATACAGATTCTGATTATGGCCCGAGATTCAGCACCTCTAAAGCTTCCGGGAATGTGCCAGTGCTGCCGGTCAGCAGACCACACATAGTTAGGTTTAGGGGATACTCTTCAACAGGACTATAGAAACAATAGCTAGTTCTGATTTATTACCTTTGATTTATCAGAGGTGGGAGAAATACCCTTTTCCACCCCCTGAAAGCATAATGGCACAAAAACAAAAAAGCATAGCAAAATTTTCTTGATAAGGGAAGTTACGTTTTTGGGCTCTTTCTTGATTCCATTTTCTAAAAGTTATTACTTACACTTAGCCAGATCTGAAGTCTAACTTTTTCCTTTTGCTCTTCTTTCCAATTAGTTGTAACAATGTATGTTCAAGTAAATGGCATTTTAGTAGAGAAATAAGTCACTTTGCTTCTGCCTTCACTGATGTTTAACTTTCATATTCTCTGTGAATTACCAGCCTTGGTCTCACACTTCTAATGTGTTGTTTAGGAGTCTACCTACGGGACCCACATCCATGAGAAGCGAGAAGAGCGAGAGGCGAGATTCTGTAACACTGTTCACGATGTTGTGAACAGGGGGGGCAGAGGCCTCATCCCTGTCTTTGCCCTTGGGAGGGCCCAGGAGCTCCTCTTGATTTTAGGTACGCCTTTGCCTTCTTATTTGGCAGGTTCTCAAAAAGAGTGCTGTCATATCAGGGTGATACCAGGCTTTGGAGAGGTCTTTAGGTCCTTTGGGGCCTCGGTTTCTGCTTTTAAGAATAGTGATTTGGGAGTTCCCTGGTGGTCTAGTGGTGAAGATCTGGTGCTTCCCCAGTGTGGCCTGGGTTCAGTCCCTGGTCTGGGGACTGCGATCCTATATCAAGCCGCTTCATACTGTAGCCACAAAAAAAAGAATAGGGATTTGGTGCCAGCAAGAGCCCAGAAACAGTGCTCTCATGCAGTGCTGCTAGGAATATAAGCGGTGTACCTTTCTGGTTGCCATAAGCGTCAGAAGTCTTAACAATATGCTGCCCTTTAACCCAGCAGTTCAGCTTCTAGGAAATAAGTACATGGAAGGAGTTCCCTTGTGGTGCAGAGGGTTAAGGATCTGGCTCAGGTTGCTGCTGTGGTGCAGGTTTGATCCCTAGCCCAGAAACACAGAAAATTTCGTAAGTAGGAGTATTCATAATTCTTGTATTTTTAAAGAAAATCATGTCAGTGGAGTTCCTGCTGTGGCACTGTGGGCTAATGACCTGGCTTGTCTTAGTGGAGGCACCAGTTTGATCCATGGCCCAGAGCACCGGGTTAAGGATCCAGCATTGCTGCAGCTACGGCATAGATTACAGCTGTGGCTCGATTTGATCCCTGGCCCAGGAACTTCCATATGCTGTGGGGATGGATGAAAAAGGAAATATCATATCAGTAAATATCACATTGCCGGAAAAATATCACATTTTAGATGCATGATTACATATTTTTACATAATATGTTAAGTGGACCCAAAAAGTAGTATTTAAAACAGTATGGGGGGTTCCTGTCGTGGCTCAACAGTAACAAACCCAACTAGTATCCATGAGGATGCAAGTTCTATCCCTGGCCTTGCTCAGTGGGTTATGGATCCGGTGTTGCTGTGAGCGGTGGTATAGGTTGCAGATGTGACTTGGATCTGGAGTTGCTGTGGCTGTGGTGTAGGCTGGCAGTTGCAGCTCCAGTTGGACCCCTAGCCTGGGAACCTCCATATGCCATGGGTGCGACCCTAAAAAAACATAAATAACAACAGCAAAAACAGTGTGGACTTTGATCTTCGCTGAGTTAAAAAAAAATTACGCAAATGCCTGGAAAGATACTTAAAGATATCTGGATATTAAACTGGATAGTGAGAAAATAGATGATTTCTTTTTTATTATCTGCTTTTCTCCATTTTCCAAATGCTTCAGTGAGCATGTGTAACTTTTTGTAATAAGAGGAACAGTGGGTATCACCTTTTGCATACATTTGTATTTAATAATCCCTTGTAACATTTTGTGATTCTTTTGGTGGGAAACACTCTTCTTAAAGAATAACTGGTAAGTGCCTTGTACGTATAGAGCTTCCATCTGCAAAACCAGAAATGACCTTGGGTTCTTACTCTCACGCCTTGTGTCCGTGTGACAAATAGCAGCACTGTTACCCCAAAAAGAAAGACAGGGAAGCAGCATGAATGACCTCAGACCAAAAGCAGTCTCTGAGGGACGCAGGACTTGGCAGGAGCTAAGTTCTCTGCGTCCTAAACCAGTCTGTTTTCTCTCGGCTCTGCCTTGGTTCTTCTTTCTAACTGCAAGTCAGGTTTGTCCTCATATATTTTTTCTTTTTCTTTTTTTTTAGTTTATTAAAATGTAGTTGATTTACAGTGCTGTGCCTAATAGAAGTCTTGAAATGAAAGGTCTCCATAACAAAGTACTCTGAGGAGCAGAAGAAATTATTGAGGTGAAACCATGTTGTCACCATCAGATTGGGTTGCCAGATTTATCAAATAAAAACACAGGACACCAGTTAAATTTTAGTTTCAGATAAATAATATTTTTAAAAATAATAATAAAATTTTAGGAGTTCCCATTGTGGCTCAGTGGGTTAAGAACCCGACTAGTATCCATGAGGACGTGGGTTTGATTCCTGACCCTGCTCATTGGGTAAGGATCTGGCATTGCCGTGAGCTGTGGTGTAGGTCACAGATGCAGCTCGGATCTGGCGTTGCTGTGGCTGTAGTATAGGCTGGCAGCTGCAGCTCTGATTTGACCCCTAGCCTGGGAACTTATGCCAAGGCTTTGCCCCTTAAAAAAAAAAAAAAGGGAAGAAGAAAGATAAAAGATCTTTAAACAAAGTAGTTTTTTTTTTTAATTAACAATGAATTTTATTTCAGTTATAGGTGTACAAAGATCATAAGTCAATACGATAGATTTTGTGTCCCAAACCCACAGTGCATCCCCCCACCCCCCAGATTGTCTTATTTGAAAAACCAAGGTTTTCCAAAATCTGTGAGTCATTGTCTGTTCTTCAAAGAAGTTCATTGTGTCTCTTTAGTTT
>PVHT021183517.1:4831816-4948859 GCA_004024745.2 Catagonus wagneri
GCATCTCTTCTTGTTTAATTTTTACAGCTTGTATTTCTCTGCTCAGTGTTTCCTGTAAATGATCAATCTTTGCCTCCAGTTTATTTCCAATGCCTTGCATCATCTTCAGCATCAACAGTCTAAAGTCTCTTTCTGAGAGGCTGGTAATCTCCTCATCACTGAGCTGTTTTTCTGGGCTTTTCTCTTTCTCCCTTATCTGTGTTAGAGTTTTCTGTCTTTTCATTTTTATAGGTTTTTGGTGTGGTGACCTTTTTGTCAACAATAGAGTGGTAGCCTCTCTTAATTCTGGCGTTTGCCTCCCCTGTGACTAAAGCTGGTATGGCGGGGCTTGCTGTAGGCTTCCTGATGGGAGGGACTGATGCCTGCCCACTAGTAGGTGCAGTTGATTCCTAGCCCTCTGATGGGTGGGGCTTTGTCTCTGGATGAGATTAGAGGCTGGCTGTGTGCCTGAGGGGTCTTTAGGCAGCCTGTTTAGTGATGGGTGGGGCTGTGATCCCACCTGGATTAATGTTTGGCCTGGGGCTTCTCAGGGCTGATGGGAGGGACCAGATTTTCCCAGAAATGGCCCCCTCCAGAGAAATGCAGGCTAATGAATGTTCCTGAGAGCTTCACCTCCAGTGTCCTTCCCCCACAACAAGCCACAGTCACCCCTATTTTCCCAGGAGATCCTCCAAGAATTGCAGTAAGGTCCACCCGGATTCCTCTGGAGACTGCTTTGCCCTGGGACCCAGTGCACGTGAAAGTCTGTGTGTCTTTTTCAAGGATGGGGTCTCTGTTTCCCCCAGTCCTGTGGAGCTCCTGCACACAAGCCCCGCTGGCCTTCAATGCCAGATGCTCCAGGGGCTCTTTCTCCCTGTGCCCGCTCCCCAGGCGTGGGGTTTTGACGTGGGGCTCAGAACTCTCAGTCCTGTAGCTGAGTCTCTGTGATGCAGTTACTTTCCGGTCTGTGGGGCTTCCCACCCGGGAGGTATGGGGTTGCTTCTATCACGTAATCGCCCCTCCTACCTCTTGATGTGGTCTCCTCTTTGTCTTCTGGAGCAGAATATCTTTTTTGGAAGTTTACAGTCCAGTTGGTTGAAGGCTGCTCGGCATTTGTTTGTAGTTTTGCTGTTTTTCGGGAGAGAAGTTTAGCTCCAGTCCTTCTATTCCGCCATCTTAATCCAATCACAAAGTGGTTTTTTAAAAATTAATATTTTAGCCTAAGTATGCCAAATATTTAATACACATTCTTATACTAAAAATATTTTATTTGTCTGAAACTCAGGTTTACCCAGGCATTTGCTCTTTTTATCTGACAACCCTACTATCAAATATATTACGATTCCTTTTATGAAGCAGGACTACTTGATGCACTTGGTTGCTCCTCGTCCCTTAAACCCTCCTTTAGTAGTATGGAGGAGAGCCACTGGAACTGTGGTTTCAGACCTCACCTGTGATCTAGCCACATGACCCTGGGCAATTTATTCAACTTCTTCTTCTGTTTTTTTTTTTGGCCTCGCCTGCAGCTTGCAGAAATTCATAGGTCAGAGATCAAACTCGTGCCACAGCAGTGACCCAAGCCACTGCAGTGACAATGCTGGATCCTTAACCCACTGACCACCAGGGAACTCCCTCAACTTATTTTTTAAGGAGTTCCCTTCGTGGCTCAGTGGTTAACGAATCCGGCCAAGAACCATGAGGTTGCGGGTTCGATCCCTGGCCTTGCTCAGTGGGTTAAAGATCCGGCGTTGCCGTGAGCTGTGGTGAAGGTTGCAGGTGTGGCTCGGATCCCGCGTTGCTGTGGTTGAGGCGAAGGCCGGCAGCTACAGCTCCTGTTAGACCCCTAGCCTGGGAACCTCCATATGCCACGGATGTGGCTCTACATAAAGGCAAAAAGACAAAAAAAAAAAATTAAAAAAAAAAACAACTTATTTTTTTTTAATTTTTAAATTTCTCATAAAAATATACAAAAATAGGAGAGTGTAGTATACTTTGCAAGGTACTTGAGAAATCATAAAGTATATGTGAAAACTGACACTGTTAAAAATTTTAATTACATCAAAAAGACCATGAACAACTAAACCAGAGGTCAAAGCAGGAAACATATTTGTAACATGTATGGCAGGAAAAGTCCCTGTCCTTATGCAGAGTTTTCACTTATAGATCAAGCACAAAAATAACATTCCCACACTTTTTAATCTCTTTTAGTCTCAGGTTCCTAATCTATAAAATGGAAACAAATCTTCATCAGTTTGTTTTGAAATTAGGAATAATAAATGTAAAGTGCATACTAGGCATTTTAGTACATTTTCTAAATGCAGGTGCACCCAGTAGAATGAATGATGTCTTTTGGCCATACTCTCCTCATGATTTGGGATTTAATGAAAATTTTTAGTAAAAACAGGCCTCTTAAAGATATGTTGCCCACTGTTTTCAATAATTATCAGAAACTGGCTAGCAGTTTTCTAAAAATATAATCACAGAGTAATGGGACTGTTTTGTCCTCAGTAATCAATTTTAACTTCTTTGGCAGTCCTATCTTGTAATTAGTAAAGTCTCATTTAAGTGAGTCTGTCTGAAATATTAATAAAACATTCTTAGTTAAAACCGTCACAGAATTTAGTGTCCCTCTGGGGTGATAAATTACAGTCTACTATTCAGTGAAACTTCTACCGAAACAGTTTTAAAAACCTCCACATTTGGGACTAGAAGCACAACATTCTTTTATTTCATTTTATTGGCCACACCCTAGGAGTGTGGAAGTTCCCAGGCCAGGGATCGAATGTGAGCCGCAGCTGCAACCTGCACCACAGCTGCAGCAACGCTGGATCTTTGACCTGCTGTGCCGGGCCAGAGGTCAGACCTGCGCCTCAGCAGCGCTCAGCCAACGCAGACAGCAGGTCCGTGACCCGCTGCACCACAGCAGGGACTCCACAACACTGTGTTTGGGTCATGCATTAACACTGGGAAATAAGTTTGGGTTTTACAAGTTTAAGTTAGGAAGAGGCTGCTTTTTCTTAGCCTCTTGAAAATGTAGTTATGTGCTTTAATGTATTTCTTCTCTGAATTTTTAAAAATCAGTTATATGTAGCACTCATTGTTTGAACTATCTACGCCACGTAACAAAATATTTGTTTCTTATAAAACCTCTCTAGATGAGTACTGGCAGAATCACCCAGAACTCCACGACATTCCAATATACTATGCGTCATCTTTGGCCAAGAAGTGTATGGCGGTGTACCAGACGTATGTAAACGCCATGAACGACAAAATCCGCAAGCAGATCAACATCAACAACCCCTTTGTTTTCAAGCACATTAGTAACCTGAAGGTGAGTGCTTGTGGAAGAATGGAAGGATGGATAAAAACACAAGTATGCCAGTAGTAGGAGTTGATTCTGTGTCTGAATCCTTGCTGAAGTCTTACCTACCTGAAGCAAGCATCATTCTTCTGAAGGAAGTCGAATATTTAGCCACTGGCATTCTTTTTTTTTTTTTTCTTTTTCTTTTTAGGCATTCACCCATGGCACATGGAAGTTCCCAGGTTAGGGGTAGAATTGGAGCTGCAGCTTCCAGCCTTTACCACAGCCACAGCAACACTGGATCCTTAACCCACTGAGTGAGGCCAGGGATCGAACCTTCATCCTCATGGATACTAGTCAGGTTCATTACCACTGAGCCACAGTGGGAACTCCTGGCATTCTCTTTTGCTTAAACAAATGTTTCCACTTGTTCCATTTCTCTGTATGTTCTACAGTTTACTATTGCTGAATAATAGATTTCTCTTCCATGGAAGTAAAAAGTCCAGGAGTTCCCGTCATGGCTCAGTGGTTAACGAATCCAACAAGGAACCATGGGTTTGCATGTTCGATCCCTGGCCTCGCTCAGTGGGTTAAGGATCCGGCGTTGCCGTGAGCTGTGGTGTAGGTCGCAGACGCTGCTGGGATCCTGTGTTGCTATGGCTGTGGCGTCAGCCGGTGGCTATAGCTCCGATTAGACCCCTAGCCTGGGAACCTCCATATGCCGCGGGTACGGCCCTGAAAAGACAAAAGGACAAAAATAATTAAATAAATAAATTAATTAATTAATTAAAAAAATAGAAGTAAAAAGTCCTGATGAGAAAAATATCTGGTGTTCCGTATTTTTTCTGTTCTTACTCAAAGCTAATCATTTTTCTGATTAGCACTGCAAATTCTATATAGGCAGATTTTCATGTTTACTTTTCTAGAGCATTCAGTAAAGTCTGATTTTCTTTAATTAAAAAAATTTCATTCAAACTAATGCTCTAATCATGATAAAATGATACTGTACATAATTCAAGTTGTAAGTGATCTTCCAGTTATAAATAGGCTATTTGTAAAGTATTATTAATTAATTGCCCGAGAATTAGCCAAGTTTTCCCTAGAAACAACGTTAAACTTTGTGGGTAGGTTTCCAGGCTAGCTCAAAATATTGGTGAAGTATTATGCAAAGCCATGTGAATCTTGAGGAAATTCTTTCAGAGTTCTCTCTTGGGTAGATAGAAACCCATTTGACTGTTCCTTTAACTTTCTGCCTGCCTGCCTGCCTTCCAGGCACTGAAAATGGTCCTAACGGTCCTTTAGCTGTTGTGGAAGTTTTGAAGGTCAATGTGAACTGACTGCTTTTTATCATTTGATTTTCCTTTCATTCCCAGCCTAAACTGTTAAGGGACTTGGAAACTGGACTTAAAATCTTTACTAGTCTTGTTGAGGCCCTTGCGGTTGTGTGGTTCATCTTTCTTCTCATTTTTTGGTGTTCTTTATCACTAAGAATGCTTTTGTCAAAGCCTGGTAGTTCGCATGCTTTTACCATTCCCTTTCCTCTCTCAGAGCATGGATCATTTCGATGACATCGGCCCCAGTGTTGTGATGGCCTCCCCAGGTATGATGCAGAGCGGCCTATCCAGAGAGCTCTTTGAAAGCTGGTGTACTGATAAGAGGAATGGTGTCATTATAGCCGGATACTGTGTGGAAGGGACGCTTGCCAAGGTCAGTCAGCGCCTTAAACCATCCTGTTATTCCTAATCGAGACTGCCGAGGTGGCGGTTTCCTCCCAGGTTTTTCCACTGAGGTAATTCTTTGAATGGTACAGGTCTGGGGAGTTCCCTGGTGGCACAGTGGGTTATGGGCCCGGCATTGTCACAGCTGCGGCTCTGGTTGCAGCCGTGGTAAAGTTTCAGTCCCTGGCCCAGGAACTTCTGCGTGTGTTCTCTTGAAAAGCTGGAGAATGCATTTGAGTTGGTTGCCCGTCTTCCTGTTGATAGAAAATGGTCGATGTTAACTCCGAGGGGTGTGGACGTTGGCTTGCAAAACTTCAAAACTCCGAGACAGTTTCTGAACATTCACATGCATCACATTCTCTATCAACAACTTCTGCTTTATTTTTTAAATACATTATGGTTCTCTGCTTTGATCATTTTTATTACCTTACCTTATTCTCTAAGTTGTTTAGGCAGTGTTGGCTATGAATTTAAAATCAGTTTCCACAACAGAAATACACTTGTCCTTTATACAGATCTTCATACTTGGAAAAATGGCCTTTTTTTTTTTTAGGGCCACACCCACGGCATATGGAAGTTCCCAGGGTAGGGGTCGAACCAGAGCTGCAGCTGCCGGGCTACGGCGCAGGCTCTGAGCCGCATCTGTGACCTATGCCGCAACCTGAGGCAGTGCCGGATCCCTAACCCACCGCATGAAGCCGGGATCGAAGCTGCATCGTCATGAACACCAGCCAGGTTCTTAACCCACTGAGCCACACCAGCTCCTGGAAGGTGACTTTTAGAGCAGATAGTTGGGGATATAAGGGTACCTCTTTTGTCACAAGAGTCGGAATTTGTACTTCGAGGACTCCAAATACTTTGAACTTTTGTTCATCTGCTTACTTTACTGATGAAAGGTTTGTTGATGGAGAAAACAAGTATTTGATATTCACTAAGTCAGTAGTGTCAGAATGATTTTTGTGCTGAAGGTCCTAGATTAGCCTCAGAGTTTAGTGTGTGAGAAAGCAGAAAATGTGCCTTTCTCCTCTGATCGGCTAGTTTGTTTTACTTTGTTTACTCTTCTTGGTTTTTAACAGCACATCATGTCTGAACCTGAAGAAATCACTACCATGTCTGGACAGAAGTTACCGCTGAAAATGTCTGTTGATTACATCTCTTTCTCCGCCCACACGGATTACCAGCAAACCAGTGAATTTATCCGGGCGTTGAAACCGCCGCATGTGGTTAGTCTGTGCATTTGATTTCCGGCACTAGGGAGGGGCAAGGCCTGCCGAGAGCAGGAACGGCCTTCCCGCGGCTGCCCTCTCGGCAGTGCCTTCACCCTCACTTGAACCAGCCCTTTCCCACTGCCCTTAGAGTAAGGCCAGCTGTGCACTTAATTTTCTCCATTTGACCCGGGATCACTTACCCAGATCCCGCCCCTCCAGCGTTCTTTCTCCTGCCTCCTCAGTAGCTTGAGAGCGCTGGCTTTGCAGGGCGACTCCACCCCCTACTTGCTGTAAAGCCCTGGGCACGTTATTGAACCTCTCCCTGCCTCCTGTGTAAATAGGGGTAATAAACCCCCATAAGGTTATCGTGAGGACCAAAGGAGAGAGCGTGGAGCTAAAGCAGGTAATAGGGCGCCCAGCATGTTGAAAATGCTGACTGGTGTGGAGAGAGGAGACAGGCGAGTCATGGAATAGTGAGAGTTCAAGGTGGAAATGCATTGCATAGCCCCTTACTGCTGTGATTCGTTTATGGTTTTAAGTTCGATGTAGTTATTAAGGTGAGTTGTATTTGGGTAGGACTGGAAAGAGTTACAGTAAAAATATACATGGCTTCAATTAGAGCAACACTAATAACATTCGAGCCTATAGAAAACAGATGAAGTAATGAAGTGTCCTCTCTGAATGTAGGTTGTATCAAAACTTCATTCCTTTTGGTGGCTGAATAATATTCCATTGTATGTGTAGGTCACATTTTGTTTATTCGTCTGTTGATGGGTTGTTTCCACCTTTTGGCCATTGTGAATAATGCTGCTGTGAACGCTGGTGTTAAGTATTTGTTTGAGTCCCTGTTTTCCGTTTTTAGTTCTTTTGCGTGTTTACCCCAGCATGGAATTGCTGGATCTAGGTTTAACTTTTTGAGGAATCATCAGACTATTTTCCATAGCAGAATGCCATTTTACCTTCCCAAGAGCAATGCACAAGGTTCCAGTTCTCCACATTCTTGCCAACTGGTCATTTTCCTTTTTGAAATTATCACCTTGCTAGTGGGGGTGAAGTGGCCTCTCACTGGAGTAGTGATTTTCATTTCTCTGCTGACTAATGACACTGAGCGTTCTGTGTACCATTTTGTGAGTTTTTCAGCCCTCACACTGGCCCTTCATGAGCAGGTTCTTTGGTGGAGAAAATCACCACCCACTTAGCTTGGTAGCATGTGCTGTGGTTTACGGATGCTCTCCCAGATTTTAAAGCTGTGGAGGAAGAGCAGTACTGCTCATTCTCCCTGGAATCCCCGCCTCACCCACGGTCCCATTTTGTCACTCTCCAGACTCTATCTCTGCCGTCAGCTTAAATTCCTGGGTTTAATTTGATGCTTACTTTCCTCCAATAACCAAGTCAGCAAACGTCTATCCACATGATGATATAATAATAGTGTTGGTGGTAATAGTAAATAATAGCTCGCGTTTATTGAGTATTTCCTGTGTGCCAGTACAGTGTTTTACATGTATCAGCTCATTTGCTTCTCACAACCAATGACTTTTGTAGATGAGAAAACAGAGATACTAAATCACTTGGCTAGTTAAGCAGCTAGTTTTACACAATTGCACAGGATTTTTTTTTTTTTAGCTTTTTAAAAAAATGTTTTTTATTAAACTATAGTTAGTTTACAGTATTGTATAATGCCAGGATTTGTGTTACAGCAGCCAGGTCCCAAAGCTGAGGCCTACCATCTCTAGGCCATATATCTCTGCCGGGAGGTGATGCTGGGCAAGCTTCTCTTAGTCCAGGCCGAAATCACCTACCGGTAGTCTCTAGGCTGAGAATTGTGTGTCAGGTAAAAACTAGGTTATAAAAGTGAATTAGAAAGACTGGTAGCTAATGCAGTAGTTGTAAATACCTCTCTAATAAATAATTTCATTTGGTTCTGAAATCTTTTATTTGGTATTACTTTAAGAAATTGAAGAAAGCATCAGAAGTAATTTTTTCCCACAAAAATCTCCTCATTCGATAGTCTTACATTAAGTTCCGTTGTGGTGCAATGGAACGGAACCCAACTAGTAGCCATGGGGATATGGGTTCAATCCCTGGCCTCACTCAGTGTGTTAAAGATCCAGGGTTGCCATGAGCTGTGTTGTAGGCTGGCGACTGTAGCTCCAATTTGATCCCTAGCCTTGGAACAGCCTATAAAACAAACAAAAAAAAAAAAGAGAGAGAGAGAGAGAAAAGAAACTTAAAACTATAGGTGTTTTCTGAGACAGCAGGAGTGACAGCAGTCTCGTAGAAGAACCAGGTGCACTTAAAGCTGGCAGAGACCGCAGGGGTCAGCTGACCCAGCCCTTCCCGCGTGAGCACGGGAGCCTAGAGGTCTGGCTTCCACAAAGTTGTGTATCTCATCAGTGGCAAAAACTGGAATAGAAGTTTCTTTACTCTCTTGAAATAGTTCCACTTAAGTACCTTTTAAAGCCAAACAGAATAAAAATATCATGCAAGTCTGACTGACTGAAGGCCCTTAGCAGTAGTAAAGTTTCATAACTCCAAATATACCTGCGTTTCGTGTAATTAGCTACTTCAGATAAGGGCCGGCATTAATCTGGACTAAGTATGCTTCCCCGTGCTCTTTTAAAATTTACTCTTTGTAGATTTTAGTTCATGGAGAACAGAACGAAATGGCCAGGTTGAAAGCAGCCCTGATTCGAGAATACGAAGATAATGATGAAGTTCACATAGAGGTTCATAATCCCCGGAATACAGAAGCAGTGACCTTGAACTTCAGGGGAGAAAAACTAGCTAAGGTAAAAGGTTATGGTCCTCAATCCTATTCATTCCTAATGATTCCTAATCGCTTTAGGGAAATGTATACTTCTCAAGAAAATCTACCTCTTAATTAATCAAAATAATGCACTTGAGGATGATTTCCGTCTGTTCAGTACGTTACAAGAACTTTATACTTATGCTTTTAGGCCTTCTCTAGTTCCACTAACTTGTTTTTTCACATGGAAATTTTTCAAATAAATAAGCTCTTAATACTGCATTTGCTGGCTTGTAATCCACATTCCCACGTATTTTTATTCCCATGTCAGAGCGTAAACGAATGTCCTTTACTGTTTTGGGGGATTTTTATGTGTTTTTGTTTTTTTCCGTTATTATTTTTTAATACATCCAGTACAGTGTTCTTTCCACCTCTTGGCATTCCCCCTAAGAATCTAAAGATAGGCCCATGTCTCTGAATATGTTATCTGCGGATATGATGGAATTTATAAAAGTTTGTCTTTTTAAGAGTTAATCATTTTTGATGATGAAATACAATATTTTCACAGTTTAAAAAAGAACTAACTACAAAAGAAATAGTTAAGGAAAAAAAAAAAACCTTACCTGGGATTTTCGAGGGCTGCTGTAAGAAGTCTGCATTTTTACCTCCTGTTCATCAAAAATCTACAGGAAACTTAATGGTCTATCTGAAGTTTTAAATATCAAATGTGTACATGAACAACTTCACAGAATTCTTTTAGTACGTGATGTACCAGATATGAGGAAGCTAATGGATGAATATTGCTCCTTGCAGTGAAGTTGAGGAAAAAACAAATTTGCAAAACTTAGGATGTGAGGGTTTTCTGGACAAAGAAGAGCAAATGGTTGTATTTACTCCTGAACCTTACTGTTCACAAAACTTCCCCGGGGCCAGTTTAATGGAAGGAATCTTATACCTATAGAAAAATATGCTTTGTTGGGAATCTCTAAAATTCTGCTGGTTGCAGTGGGGGAAGAAAAAGAAAGTTTTGCAGTCAGACTGTTCAAGAGAAGCTGAGTGAAAAAAAAATTAAGCCGAGCTTATAGCAAGACTTTCCAGAGTTTTTATTAGGCCATTGTGCATTATAAATCCTCAAGAAATATAGTATATAGCATTTAAAAATTTTTTTGGCTATGGAACTGAGAATACTTTATGTGCCTTTTTATATTTAACTTCATATATGCATAGGGAGACTGTTGTCCATATGTTTTCCCAAATATAGTTTAATGTTACAGTGTTATTCTGTGATTTCACCATAATGTTAGCTATTTAAAAGCATTAGCTTTAGTTATTTTTTTCCTCCAGTGTAATAATCTAGTACTTTGGGAGAAGACAGATTTATGGTAGCCGTCCTCAGCCACGTAAAACGGAAGCTAAGAAGCTGGCAAAGAGATCAGATCCACCAAAAAGAATTATCCAAAAAAAAAAATCCATGTATTTTACTGTCTAGAGTTGTCAGGCCAACCGGTGTATATATGGTAATAAATCAGCATGTTGGAAACTGGCACATGCTTGAATAAAGAGAAACCGTGAAGCTGGCAGCGGAGGGTGGACTTTTTCTCTGAGGTCCTTGGCTTTCCAGGCAGACAGGCCTGCCCACCTCATTAGCACTTAGGACGTCACTGTCCTGACACCTGCCTCCTGGCAGCAGAACTCCCTCCCATCACGGCACCAGCATTTAAGGAAGAAATGACCCCAAGAATGTGAGACAGTTCACTCCCAACAGAGTTACGAGAACAGATGTTCCTGCTGCTGTCTGCCCTTAACTGATGAGAGTAAACAGGTATGAAATACGAGTCTTTGTCCCCTTTGAGTTCATTTGCTTGTAGCTGAGAAAAGCTATATTTAAGAAGGTCGGATTTCATGTTTATAAAGTTTTTTGGAGGTGGTGGTAGTTTTTGAACAGTCAGTACTCTCGTTTCAAAAAATGTTCCCCTCCACTGTATGAGCTCATCCATACCTGTCTTTACTGCTGTTTTTATTCAGAGGTGCTGCTGCTTTTAGTGTTGGCTCTGGCGCGACCTCACACCTTTGTATAATGGGGCTCCCTCCGAGGGCAAGGTTGCCAGCCAGCCTGAGGGAGCCACAGGGCTCTGGCCCCACCGGCCACCTTCCCCCCACGCTCTCGCTGTGGAGGGCTTTTTAAAGCCCCAGCACCGAGAAGGTTGACTTGGCCACTGAACTGATTGGAAATGAGCTGAACCAGCCCTTCTCGCCAGACCTGCCCCCGTGACCCTTCCCTTTGGTCTCTTGGTAGGCTGGGCACCGCCCTGCTCGTAGGGGTGTGTAACATTGTGTATTTTTCATGTTTTAAGTCGTGTTGTTTTCATGGTTTAAATATCTAACCAGCCTTAAAATTATTCAGCCTTAAAATTATTCAGTTAATTATTAATGATTGAATAATTAATTGTATTTTACAAGATTCCGTTCTCTTCAAATTGTTATTTGGTTGGTTGTTGGTTTGTTTGTTTTTTAATAGGTCATGGGCTTTTTAGCAGACAAAAAACCAGAACAAGGCCAGCGGGTCTCAGGAATACTTGTTAAAAGAAATTTTAATTATCACATACTTTCTCCTTGTGACCTCTCCAGTAAGTATACTATTAAATGTCAAATATAATTTGGTTTTAGCCTTTAAGAAAATCTATAAAACTTCTCTTACCTAGTGGCCAAATTTTAAGTAACGAGCAAATAGTAAAGTACAAATAGTTGAAGATTAATAATCTAGTTAGCTTATGTGAAAAAAATTCTCCTTGAATGATTGAACATTTAAATTCTTTGTGAGATAACGTTTTTCTTAATCGGGAACATGGGTTCCCCTGAGACGGACTGACTCCTGCTGGCCCTTTCACACAAGCCTGTCTGCTGCCAGTCATGGTGGAGCCCTGGTACTGTATTTCCTGGAGTGATGCTAGACTCCTCACACAGCTCTTGGATTTTTATGACCTGTAATTTTAAGTCGCTTGCTGGGCCTTGTATTTTTATGCCTACTGTGAATACCAAGCTGTCGTTTCTTTTGCAGTAAATATGGTATTATGTTCAGGTAAATAACTGTGCTCAGTTTTATTATATAGCACTAATAAACTAAAAGTGCTTTATTAAGGAATAAGAAATAGGAGTTCCTGCTGTGGTACAATGGGACTGGTGGCACCTCTGCAGCAGCAGGCTGCAGGTTCCATCCCCGGCCCAGCACAGTGGGCTAAAGGATCCAGCATTGCCGCAGCTATGGCATAGGTCATAGCTATGGCTTGGATCTAATCCGTGGATCTGGGAATTCCATATGCCACATGGTAACCAAAAAAGAAAAAAAGAAAGAAAATGGGGTAAGAAATGGCAGCAGTGTTTAGATGTTCAGTTGTGAGATGGGCCAGCTGTCAGCTTTCAGACCACCACACAGTGGAATGTAACTTGTTCCATTAACAGCTGGCTCGTGCTTATTCTATGCCAGGCATTGTGCTGGGTGCTGGAGGACTAGAGATTTATTAAAAAAAAGCACAGTCCCAGCCCTTGAAAAGCTGTCTATTTAGAGAAGCCCTCTTGTGAAGAGCTAAGCACACTGCTGAGCCGTGACAGAAGCGTGTAAGTATGTGAGGAAAGGATGGGCCTAGAAGAGTTGGGAAAAGTTTTGCAAACCCAGTAGCTCTCACGGCTGGTGGTGAAGGGCCACCAGGAGTTGCCAAGTAGAAAAGGTGGCTTGGAGATGCCTAGGGACCTGTATGTTTGGGGATGCACCTGCCTTATGGCGGACCTCAAGTTACTGCTGGCCAGCGGCGGGGTGGGTGGGGGAGGGTGAAACCAACTGAGGAGCATCTGGAGAGCCTGAGAAACTTGTCCTCTCCTACTTTGCTTTTACATCTCTTTTCTTTATTCCTGTCTGGTATGTACTTACAAGTTGTATTTTGTGGGACCAGTATGGTTTCTTAAAGTATATTTATTCTAATTTGCTCTTCAGATTATACTGACTTGGCCATGAGCACTGTGAAACAGACCCAAGCCATTCCATATACCGGTCCTTTTAATTTGCTCTCTTACCAGCTACAGAAGTTGACAGGTTTGTGCATTTATTGATGTTCACTGTGTTGTTTGTTTTTGAGTAAGGTAATTCTGTATGTACATCTAAGGATGTTCGTTTTGTAATTGCCCCAGAATTGCACAGATTTTATTTATACATCACTTGATCATATTATTATCACCTTTAGGTGAAAATTTTGAAAATATACTGATAAACATCTCTAAAGTCTCTTACCTCTTATTCTTTTTTTTTTTTTTTATCTTTTTGCCTTTTCTAGGGCTACACTCGCGGCATATGGAGGTTCCCAGGCTAGGGGTCGAATTGGAGCTGTAGCTGCTGGCCGACACCACAGCCACAGCAACGCGGGATCCGAGCCACGTCTGCAACCTACACCACAGCTCCTGGCAACGCCGGATCCTTAACCCACTGAGCGAGGCCAGGGATCGAACCCACAACCTCATAGTTCCTAGTCGGATTCGTTAACCACTGAGCCATGACAGGAACTCCATCTTACCTCTTATTCTTGATCCACTTAAAATTCTAAAAATGTCAGTAGTTTTTGCTTCTTGTGTTTAAATTCTACTTTACTAGTTTACTATACCTAAATTTTATCTATTTCTTAAGTGAAAATAATTTTTCTGGTTCTGTCAGTACAAATCTATACTGGAGGTTTTTTGTTTTTGTTTGGGGCTTTGTTTTGTTTTTGTTTTATTGGGGTTTTGTTTGTTCATTTGTTTTGCTGTGGCATGCGAGAGTTCCCAGGCCGGGGATCAAACCAGCAGTGCCACAGCAGTGGCAGATCCTTAACTGGTGGGCCACCAGGGAACTACTGTACGACAGGTTTTGTAAGTGCATGGCCACTGGCCAAAGGCCAGTAAAAACTAAACCTGTTATTTTCATATTAGACCATTATGCATTAGAGATTCTTGTGTATTAACATCATGAGAGGCAATGACTAAGTTAAAAGGCATGGACTCCCTGGAGTTCCCGTTGTGGCTCAGCGGTAATGAATCCAGCTAGTATCCATGAGGATGCAGGTTCAATTCCTGGCCTCACTCAGTGTGTTAAGGATCGGCGTTGCTGTGAACTATGGTGTAGGCTGCAGACGTGGCTCTTATGTGGCATTGCCGTGGCTGTGATATAGGCTGGCAGCTGTAGCTCTGATTTGACACCTAGCCTGGGAACTGCCCTAAAAAAGGCCCCAAAAAAAAAAAGTCATGGGCTTTCTGTATTAAGCAAAAACAGTTCGAATCACAAAATTTCACTTTCTATTAATATACTCTTTATAATTCATATAGTAAAGTACTATCAGAAAATAATCAGTAGAAAGAATATCTTTTTTTAACCTCAGAACCTCATGTTAGAATTCTAGGTCATACCATAGGAAGTTAATAAGATTAACAGTTTATTGGGGAGACCAGAAAGTCTCATCTTAGACAATGGAATTTCCCAGTAGAACCATTAAACCTATGAAACAGGAATTCCTGTTGTGACGCAGTGGGTTAAGAACCTGAGTATCCATGAGGATGCAGGTTTGACCCCTGGCCTTGCTCAGCAGCTTAGGATCCAGCAATGCCGTGAACTGTAGTGTAGGCTGGCAGCTGTAAGCTCCGATTCGACCCCTAGCTTGGGAACTTCTATATGCCATGGGTATGGGCCCCCTCCCGAAGAAAAGCCTATAAAACAGAAGGTAGAAGTGACCAATAGTTGATTCTTCTCCTGTTAAATTTTAAGATGCTAGTTATTATTTTTTTTTTTTTAAGATGCTAGTTGGTTTATTTTTTTATTTTTTTTTGTCTTTTTGCCTTATCTAGGGCCGCACCCGCGGCATATGGAGGTTCCCAGGCTAGGGGTCTAATAGGAGCTGTAGCTGCCAGCCTTCGCCACAGCCACAGCAACGCAGGATCCGAGCCGCGTCTGCAACCTACACCACAGCTTATGCCAGCGCCAGATCCTTAACCCACTGAGCGAGGCCAGGGATTGAACCTGCAACCTCATCGTTCCTAGTCGGATTCGTTAACCACTGAGCCACGACGGGAACTCCCTAAGATGCTAGTTGTTAAATCTCTTCTGCAAGCATAGGTGTTTGACAGTCACCAAAGTTTGCAGTTGATAAAATCTTTAACGTCCAAACTAAATCCTATCTAGTTATGAATTATTATAATACATGTTGAGATCTTTCAGTTGCTATTAGCAATTAATATAAAACTTAGCTGTTTAAAATCCGACTGTACAAATGAGCTATTACATTTTGTCATTGTGTGTCACCTTACCTTCAGCCCCCTCTATAAACAAATGAATAATTGGGCTCTAGATGGTTACCAGAAAATTAAATACATCTCAATTGCTTTTTTTCAGGTGATGTAGAAGAATTAGAAATTCAAGAAAAACCTGCTTTGAAAGTGTTCAAAAATATTACTGTAATACAGGAACCAGGAATGGTGGTTTTAGAGGTAAGGACATTTTGCGTTCACGTGTAATTGCAGAGAAAATTGGTTTCGTCCCAATCAGGAAGAAAATTGTTGGAAGATATATGTGTGTATATTTTTCTTTTCAAGATTGGCTTTAAATATAATAAAGCTAGGCATTTTCTATGTAGGTACAATAACATAGAAACTAATAATAAGGCATAATATTTAGTATGTGTAATGCACTGAGAGGTCTCTCCTGTGAGTAAGTCCTAACTGATTTTGTGGTAGGTAATCCAGGATGTCTTTAGTTTGATTATCAAAAGGTAAAACTCTCCAAAATAAAAATATTCTGTTTCCATAAAGCAAGCAAACTAGTCACGGAGGACTTCTTAAGAGAGCGGACTATGAAGTTCAAATAAACAGCATTAAAATACCCCAAACCTGGAGTTCCCGTTGTAGCGCAGTGGAAACGAATCCCACTAGGAATCATGAGGTTGCAGGTTCCATCCCTGGCCTCGCTCAGTGGGTTAAGGATCCGGCGTTGCCGTGAGCTGAGGTGTGGGTTGCAGACGCGGCTCAGATCCTGAGTTGCTGTGGCTATGGTGTAGGCCAGTGGCTACAGCTCCAATTTGACCCCTAGCCTGGGAACCTCCATATGCCGCAGGTGTGGCCCTAAAAAGAAAAATAAGTAAATAAAATAAAATAATCTAAATCTGTAAGTGCTAGAAAGTATTAATTGAGGTAAATGTGGTTCCCGCTGTTGGAATGTTAAATTCCCTAATTCTGCCTCTTGCTTTACAGTGGTTGGCAAACCCTTCCAATGACATGTATGCAGATACAGTAACAACCGTGATATTAGAAGTTCAGTCAAACCCGAAAATAAGGAAAGGTACAGAATTACTTAATTTTGTATCAGTTAATTCTTTCATTTCTCCCATGGTCCTGTGAACTAAAAAGCAGAAAATAGAGTCCTAAAGAACTCGAGACCTGATTTTTTCATTCCTTTAACTTTTAAAATATAATGCATACCAATGCACATTACTAATATTTATTTACTTTTTGTCTTGAGGCTTCTTCATTCATGCTGTAAAAATATGGTTGCAGTTAATGCAAAGGTAAAGTCTCTCAGTAACAGTCCTCTTAAAAACAATTTAATCAAAAAATCCAAAATATTGCAGAATCGAACCAGCCTGTCTACTAGGAGAATATGCTGCTGCTATCTTCGTGTTTAATAAAACTCATTGAGTAAAGCACTTTGGTTCCTCAGCTGCTGTGTTCTGATGACTGATTTGGAAATTCTTCTAAATAGGAATTTGGAGCTTGAACGCTCTGTTGCCTTTTCCTTCCAGGTGCAGCACAGAAGGTTTCTAAAAAGTTAGAAATGCACGTTTACAGCAAGAGGTTGGAGATCATGCTCCAGTAAGTGCTGCTCAACAAGGCGGCGAGGCGGGGCCGGGGGGAGTGCCTCCTGGGGCCATCGCCGCCTGCCCGTGAGGCTCAGACAAGGTCACTTAACGAGTCTGGGGGCCTCTGTTTCTGTCAGCAAAGGGGTCTGAACCACCTCCTTGCAGCTACACGCTCTCGCCCGTTCTGAGTACGTGTGGCCTGCTTGGTCGGCCACTTCTCCGTAAATGCATTTTACTTCACATACAGCATCAGGATGCTTTTCTGTGGTTCACGTAGCCGGATAAAACCGTGTTATCAAGGACAAGTACTCAAATTTTAGCCTGGTGTTAGTACGCTTTAAGAATTATTATACACTTAATTCTCCTAAATAGAACTCCACACTAGGAATAGTTTTCTAGACTCTTTTCAGATAGTAAGTCTGTAAACTTCAATTACCTTTATTTTTCTGAATGTCAGAGATTAGGTCTTTCCCCTCTCCTCCATTATTTGTTAAGACTAGTTTCAAGAAACCATGAGGTTGTGAGTTCGATCCCTGGCCTTGCTCAGTGGGTTAAGGATCTGGCATTGCCCTGAGCTGTGGTGTAGGTCGCAGACATGGCTCTGATCCCACATTGCTGTGGCTGTGGTGTAGGCCAGTGGCTGTAGCTCTGATTCGACCCCTAGCCTGGGAACTTCCACATACGTGGGTGTGGTCCCCCAAAAAAAGGCAAAAAAAAAAGACTAGTTTCAGAATTTTTTTTCCAAACAAAATAATCATCTGAAACTGCTTCTTAGTGGTAACTACAATTTAACCTTATGCATTATATCCCCAAAGGAAGAATAAAAAGATTTGAATTGTTTTATAATTTCAGCATCTAGGATAGTGCCTTGAACATAGCCATCTCTCAAATACTTGTTGAATAGATGACTGCTTCTGTTTTTAAATTGAAGGTTATTTAAATAAACATTTTAATAAAATAAGGTGCTCTGCATGTTTGGAGGTTTTTGTTACTATTTCTGTTTCTTTCCCAAAAATTCCACACTGATAATCTTTTTCTCTCTCTTTTCTTTTTTTTTTTGTCTTTTTTGCCTTTTATGTAGAGCCGCACCCACGGCATATGGAGGTTCCCAGGCTAGGGGTCTAACAGGAGCTGTAGCTGCCGGCCTTCGCCACAGCCACAGCAACGCGGGATCCGAGCCGCGTCTGCGACCTACACCACAGCTCACGGCAACGCCGGATCCTTAACCCACTGAGCAAGGCCAGGGATCGAACCCGCAACCTCATTGTTCTTAGTCGGATTCGTTAACCACTGAGCCACGAAGGGAACTCCACACACTGATAATCTTTTAAAGCAGCCATTTACTGGCTTTTTTAAAATGGATGATAGGCCTTAATTTTTTTTTTTTTTTTTTTTTTGCTTTCTAGGGCTGCACCCATGGCATGTGGAGTTTCCCAGGCCAGGGGTGGAATTAGAGCTACAACTGCCAGCCTACGCCATAGCTACAGCAACGCCAGATCCAAGCTGTGTCTGTGACCTACACCACAGCTCACAGCAATTCTGGATCCTTCACCCACTGAGTGAGGCCAGGGATCAAACCCGCAACCTCATGGTTCCTAGTCTGATCCATTTCCCCTGCGCCACGACGGGAGTGCCCAAATGGATGATAGGCTTTAAATGGTGGCTTACAAAAGGTGTCACACATCTTCAGAAGTGCTCTTGGTGGTGTCATTTTGATTTTAAAAAGTACTCCTGCCATACGACCTAAAAACCAGCCAAGTTTAACTGCCGTGAAAAGGCAGTGGGTCCTGTGTTTGCTGGTTCCGAGCCCTGGGTGCTCACAGCCAGGGCTCCATGCAGATGACTTCACTCTGCCTTGTGTGCCTCCTGTGTAGTAGGGCCTCCCTGCCACAGTCGTTCCAGGGGAAGGCAGCACATATAAAGGCGCCTAGAGCAGTGCTTGTTCTAATAAAGGGCAGCTCTATGTTTCCTCTGTCTTATGCAATTAACAAAATATGTGAAAATAAGTACATTTAGGAGCACATATAAGTATTCTACCTCATGGAGTTCCCTTTGTGGCTCAGTGGTTAATGAATCCGACCAGGAACCATGAGGTTGCGGGTTCAATCCCTGGCCTTGCTCAGTGGGTGAAGGATCCGGCGTTGCCGTGAGCTGTGGTGTAGGTTGCAGACGTGGCTCGGATCCCGCGTTGCTGTGGCTGTGGTGTAGGCCGGCAGCTGCAGCTCCTATTTGACCCCTAGCCTGAGAACCTCCATATGCTGCGGCCCTAGATAAGGCAAAAAGACAAAAAAAAAAAGTATTCTACCTCAAAACTCAGGCCTATCTTGAATATGATTTTTCCCCAGATATATAAAGTTATATTTTACGTATTTATTTATAAAACATTTCCCACTAATACTGCATCTTTTTTTCTCTTAAGGGACATATTTGGAGAAGACTGTGTTAGTGTAAAAGACGGTTCTGTTCTTAGTGTCACAGTGGATGGAAAAACTGCCAACATAAACTTGGAGACACGGGTATGTAGCTGTTTCTTCCTACGTTTTGAGGCATTTGGGAGATAAAGTGAAAGTAAAAATAATCTGTTTTGCAGTTTGCTTTTGCATTTTGGCATTTCCTAGATTTTAAAACTAGATTGTGTTCATGCCATCACACGTCAAGTTTCACGTCCACACTCTCTACTTCCCATTCTGTCATAGCGTTTTTCCGTGTTGCTGCATAGGATTCATTTCCCATGTCTGTTCTACTCCATTGTTTTCCATTTTCGTGATATTCCTTAATCCACCTTGGCATGTCTCTGGTTTGGCATCCACTTGATCCAGATTTTTCCGAGAAGCTGCTGTCCTGCTTGCAGCAAGATCCACGTGGCTTTTGCAAATAGGATTCGAGAGTGCGGGCCTGCTCCCTCCACACCTTGCAGACCTTTAGTAATTATTTCTTAAGCGCAAATGAATATGTGTATCTTCCTTATGGAGGATTGTTTCTGATGATTAGAACAGTTCTGCTAAACAAATAATATATGTTTGGGATTTTGTTCATGTATTCTTGACCGTATAGATGTTTTGAGAAAACACTCGGTTTATTTTACCTCAATAGAAAAATAAGCCGAGAACACTAACAGTAATTTGCTAGAGAAGAAATATAGCCAGTAAACATATGAAACAAATGTTTCAGATCAGATCCACTGAGAGTTAAAGGAAATATAGATTTAAAGTATGAATTACACTCTCTATGTTTATATTGGCACAGATTAAAAAGAGAGACAGGACCCACTGAAAGAAGTTCTGTTGGGACAGGGAGGAGGTGTAAGCTAGGCAGTGCATTCTTTCTGGAGGACAGTTTGCTGATTGGCATCAGAAGCCTTAAAAAGTAAATACCTTTATGCACAATTCCATTTGCTGGATTTCACCAAATAAAATAATTAGGGAAGTGAGTAGGTAGATAGATATTTTAGTGTTGATTATAACAAAGCTTCAAGAGACTTAAATATCCAAGAATAAGAGATGATAACTGAATAAATACTGGGTCTGCTGTACCCTTCTATGTGGAATATGCTCTATACAGCTACTAAGAATGGTGACGTAGGTTTATTTTTTTGTTGTTGTCTTTTTAGGGCTGCACCTTTGGCATACGGAGGTTCCCAGGCCAGGGGTCAAATTGGAGCTGTAGTCGCTGGCCTACACCACAGCCACAGCAAAGTGGGATCCAAGCCGCATCTGCGACCTATACCACAGCTCACGGCAATGCAGGATCCTTAACCCACTGAGTGGGGCCAGGGATCAAACCTGCATCTTTATGGATGCTAGTCGGGTTCATTAACTGCTGAGCCACAATGGGACCTCCAGTGATGTAGATTTATGAATGTGCAGAGTTGTCCACTACATTATCAAGTGAGGAAAAAAATTACAAATAGCAAATATGATAAATTATCCCATCTTTGTTTTAAAGAAGTATATATGTGTAACCAAAAATCTAGAACGTTATGCGCTGAAATGTCAGCAATAGTTATCATAGAATTAAGGTGTTATCTTTTCTTTCCTAAATTTTTATATGAGGAATATTTATGGTGTGATAAAAAATTCTTTAAAGAGCATAAATTTTTTGTTGAGTAGATGACCATATCCAAATCCATAAATAATTTGTGTTGCATGACTGAGTTCCTTGGAGTATCATTTACTGGAGCAAAACATGGGCTTTGAAGTAAACATATTCTTTATCCCCTTTATTCTTTTTTGTTTTTTTTCCAAAATTAATCTCTAGTTGACTCAGTGCAATCAGGAATCTCGGCATCCAGTGCATGCGCACAGCTGTGCGGGGCAGCAGTTCTGGCTCTTGACGGTCGAATCCTACCCCTTCGGGAAATGGTTGTTTCTTTGTTTGTTTGCTTTGTCTTTTGAGGGCCACATCTGCGGTATATGGAAGTTCCTGGCTAGGGTCAAATCAGAGCTATAGACCCTGGCCTACGCCACAGCCACACCAACGTGGGATCCAAGCCACATCTGAGACCTACATCATAGCTCTCGGCAGTGGCGATCCTTAACCCACTGAGCAAGGCCAGGGGTCGATCCGCATCCTCATGGATATTAGCGGGGTTTGTTACTGCTGAGCCACAATGGGAACTTGGGAAATGATTGTTCTTAAAGAGCGTACATTCCTCAGGAGATCCCATTGTGGCTCAGCAGGTTAAGAACCTGACGTGGTCTCTGAGGATGCAGGTTCAATCCTTGGTCTTGTTCAGTGGGTTAAGGATCCCGCATAGGTCGCAGATGCGGCTCGGATCCAGCGTTGCTGTGGCTATGGTGTAGGCCGGCAGTTGAAGCTCTGATTCGACCCGTAGTCTGGGATCCTCCATATGTGACAGGTGTGGTTATAAAAAGAAAAAAATTATGGAGTTCCTGTAGTGGCGCAGCAGAAACAAATCCAACTAGGAACCATGAGGTTTTGGGTTTAATCCCTGGCCTTACTCAGTGGGTTAAGGATCCGGCATTGCCGTGAGCTGTGGTGTAGGTTGCAGATGCGGCTCAGATCCAGCGTTGCTCTGGCTGTGGCGAAGGCCGGCGGCTACAGCTCCGATTAGACCCCTAGCCTGGGAACCTCCATATGCCGCGGGTGTGGCCGTAAAAGGACAAAAAGACAAAAAATAAATAAACAACTCTGGACACTTCTGCTGACAGGCAGGTTTGTGCTCTGACTTTCAGACTGTAGAATGT
Organism: Catagonus wagneri; assembly: GCA_004024745.2. Lineage (NCBI taxonomy): Eukaryota > Metazoa > Chordata > Mammalia > Artiodactyla > Tayassuidae > Catagonus > Catagonus wagneri. Next base: position 4,853,841 of record PVHT021183517.1, read on the forward strand.
GAAGAAGGAAGTGAAGAGGACGAGTCCCTCCGAGAAATGGTGGAGCTGGCTGCCCAGAGGCTGTATGAGGCCCTCACGCCAGTTCACTGATAACTTCTGTCTCTGCAGACATTCAGACGCTCTTGTAATACTTGACTCTCCTTCTGTTACTTCAAATAAAAGACATTCATTTCCCCGGGGTGGCCTTTATTCCAACACCTTAGGTACCACTACATCACCAACTACTTTGTCCGTTATTCTAGAACCGCTAAGTCAGCTGCTGGTTACCAATTCTGCTCTAGGGATGTATGCAGAACCCACTGACACCTTGAAGATCCGCTCATACAGCAGGAGCAGAATGGCTTGTTGCCCTTTTTAAGAAAAGGAAATGCGGAGTTCCCTTCATGGCTCAGTGGTTAACGAATCCGACTAAGAACCATGAGGTTGCGGGTTCGATCCCTGGCCTTGCTCAGTGGGTTAAGGATCCGGCGTTGCCGTGAGCTGTGGTGAAGGTTGCAGACGCGGCTCGGATCCCGCGTTGCTGTGGCTGTGGCGAAGGGCGGCGGCTCCAGTTCCTGTTAGACCCCTAGCCTGGGAACCTCCATATGCCGCGGGTGCGGCTCTACATAAAGGCAAAAAGACAAAAAAAAAAGAAAAGGAAATGCATGATGGTTTGAATTTTCATATCCATATTCTGAATTTGAATTAATAATTAGCAATTCTCACTTAAAGTTTTAAGTCTCTTTTCTGTTTCTTCCCTCCTGATAGTCTTTCCAGATGCCTTAGTTTATATGTTTGTAAAATTAGAACTTGCAAGGTTCAGTGATGTTTTCTTTGTGTAATATCCACATTCAATTCCAGTATTCAAAATACACTGTTTATGACTCAGGTCCAGGGATACTCACATGTTGTTGAATTGTCTTACGCGTATACTAATCATCAGTACGATTTTCTCAAGTCCGAGTAGCCCGGACTGGCATGTGACCGGACAGTGGGCGTCTGGAGCTGTGCTGAGGGACTGGGTGGGCCGCCCGGGTCTTCCGCATGCACTGCAGGAGAGGGTCCGCCTGCCCCTCAGCCGGAAGGAAGGCGCACGTGCCGGAGCAGGTTCACCTCCACAGCCCGCCTGAAGAGCTCTTAGTTCGCTGTCAGGCTGCAGCCATCCATTTCCACAGTCACTAAAGCCCACTGACACTGTTCCGTACTTCCCTGCGCTGTGGTGACAAACTTCAGGGGCCGAATCTGAATTTTTACTTGAAACTAAATACATTTACTTCAGTAAACAGTAAGAGTCCCTGCTTTGTGTTTGGCCTAGACCAAAGGTCTAAGAGTCACCTTTTCTAGGTGTCATGTAAGATTCTGTTGTAGACTTTAAAACATAAAGTTTATTTTTTAGGGCTGCACCCACGTTATATGCGACACCGGCCAGAGAGTAAGTAGGGGCAGCCTCGCCTGGTCTCTCCCCGTGGCCTGGGAGCTCCCCAGGGCAGGGCCGCCACGTGCCCCGTGCACCTGATGACTCGGGATAAGTGAACAAAAAGCAGGTGGCACAGCTTGTGTAAACGGACAAAAATATGCCTCCCAGGAACCAGCAGCTATCACACGTCTTAAAAATAACCAGTGGGTCGCCAAAGAGCCTCTACAGGGTGACCCGCGAAGAACACAGCACGGGCTCCGCCTCGACCTCAGGCTGCTCAGGCGACTCCGCAGGCGCCCAAGCCCTGGGGAGCCCCGCCTCCGGGCCTCTCGCCCCGCCCGCGTAGCTGCCTTGGCCCCGCCCCCGCGTTCGCCCCGCCCCCCGCGTTCGCCCCGCCGGATATCCGGTACGGCCCCGCTCCTCCCCTACTCGCCCCGCCCGCCCGGATATCCGGCCAGGTCCCGCCTCCCGGCCGCCGGGGTAATGGCGCTGTGCGAAGCGGCGGCGTGCGGGAGCTCTCTGCCCTGGCCTCGGGTGTTGCTCTTCGGAGACTCCATCACCCAGGTACAGCCGCTCAGCCCCGTCCGGTCCGCGGATCCCGGTTGGGCCCCACGTGGCCCGGTCTTTTGGGCGGCCTCGCCGCGCTCTCCCGGCCTGCGGCTGCGGCCAAGAGCCGCGAGCCTGGCTTCTCCAGGGACTCCTGGCTCTCCTCTCCCCACCTGGCCGCATTTCTCCCGACTGTCGCGAGGTTGTCGGGCCGCCTCCCTGCACCCCGCTGCCCCCAGCAGATGCCGCCCCGAGGCTGAGCGGGCCCGAGGCCGGCAGAGACTTCACATGGCGCCGCCTCCAGTGCCCCTTTACCAAGGGAAACGCCGGCAGTGGGTCGTTTCTGGTTGTTGGCAGCTTCAGGGGAGGGGCGTCTCAGTACTGGACAGGTGTTTCATTTGGTCTCGGGAGCCCTGCCTTACAGACGAGGTGAAGTGCAGGGAAGTTTAGTGACCTGTCCCAGGCCACGTCCCGAGAGTGGCAAGGCCTGGGGTTGGCTGCCCTTTCCTGTGTCATTTTTCAGGGGGATTTTAAGAAGACTTGGTACAAGAGCCAAAGCGCCTTGTTTTTATCCTAGTGTCTTCCCGATCAGTGGCCTTTGACCTTTTCCTCTGAAAAGTGCTTTAGTCGCCCACAGCGCCAGTGGTGCTTTGTTCCCCGGGCGGACCTTCCCCAGAGGGTCACCTGCACAAACCAAGGTGGTGGGCGAGAGCACTTCCTGCACTCCTGGCGCCTGGTCCCTGCAGAAAACACATGGAACCAGTTGCCTCTGTGCTTGTTCAGGTGGAACAGATTGATCTTAAATAAGATGCCTCCAAGATTATCTGAACCAAGTTAAATCAAAATTGGATGTTCTTACTTGAGGGAGGGAGTTTGTTTTAAAGTTACCCTACCGTGGTGTTATTTTTTTCTCCTTTTTCTAGCAGTCACACATGACTTCCTAAACCAGTGTGCTCTGTATCTGCCAATAACTGGTAACATTTGTAGGCACCTAGGGCAGTGATGGCTTTCCACATTTTATGGGGATGTGTTTGGAAAGATGTTCACTCCCGAGTTCTCTAACTTCCTTATTAATTCTTCCAACCATGGAAAGGTAGCGTGGTGTGGATTTCATTTCCTAACTGAACGGACAGTTGAATTATCCCTGCTACCTACATTTAAGGAGCATTTCTAAATAACAGTGACTCTAAGAGAGGTCTCAATAAAATGCAGGTGACTGGCCCAAATCCACCTGACAGGGAAGAGGACCACCCCTTACTTCCAGAGTTCTGCTGAGGTGTAGTTATCGCAAATCCCTGAAATGAGCAAAGCAAGCGTGAGGGGCCAGCAGGTCGGTGAGCAAAGCGGAAACGGGCGGCTGCTGAGCAGTGTTCTGCCTGCACCTGTGCATACTGATGGGCTTCTCTTTCTTCAGTTTTCCTTCCAGCAAGGTGGATGGGGAGCGTCCCTGGCTGACAAGCTGGTCAGGTGAGCAGAGTTTCTAGACTGATCCTTCAGTGTTTACTGATGGAGAGAGAGAGAGTGATACAGTAAGGGAGTGCATTTCAGTTCCTGCTTGGTTAATCTTTACCAGCATTTCCCAGTTCCCGTCACCTGTGTTGGGGGAGAGAAGAGCAGCGCTCAGGTTCAGTTGAAACTTTTGCCACCACCCGAAACCAAACCCCCAAAAGTTGTGAAAAATATGTTAGGGGTTTAGTTCCCCCCAAATGTCTAGCTATTCACTAAACAAGACAGGTTCTCTTTCATTTATGGCGGATCAGATTTAAGTAATTAGCAAGGAGCTCAACTGAAAGAATACAAAATATATTGTAAGACCAAAGTTGTGTTCCTTTTTGGATAGAGATTCCCCCCCCCAAATTCTTTTTATAAACTATATCAGGACTTCTTGCTGTGGCGCAGTGGATTAATGATCCAGCTTGTCTCTGTGGCCTTGCCTGTTCAATCCCCTCCCCGGTGCTGTGGGTTAAGGATCCCGGCATTGCCGCAGCTGTAGTGTAGGTCACAGATGTGGCTTGGATTTGATGCCTGGCCCAAGAGCTTCCATTCATATGCTGTAGGTGCGACCGTAAAAAGGGGGAAAAAAATAATATATATGTAGTAAGTTATTTCTAAATGTGAAATGTGTTTTAAAATGTTTTCACTTTCCCCTTGATCTTTATCTTCTAAACTAGAAAAAAAAAGATTTCCTTCCAGGTTTTTCTATTCACAGATGCTTTCTCTATTTAAATTGACTTAATCTAAAGCATGAAAGTATTTCTTTCCCCTTCTCTACAATAGGGTGTTATAACAGCTGACTTTTAGTGAATGCTTACCAGGGGCCAGAGACTATTTCATGTTTATCGTCTCAGTTAATCTTTACAACCACCCTGTAATGCAGTGGCTTATCGTTCTCCTGCCCGTGTCAGAGCTGAGAAAAATCAGGCGGAGAGAGTTCACACAAGCAAGAGGTGTGGAGTGGCCTGGCCCCAGAGCCCGAGCTCCCGTGCCTCGGGGGACAGCACGGGCTCTTTCCCCGTGTTGGAGGGTGGGATAGGCTGAGTGTGCTGCTCAGGCAGGCTGCTCAGTGCAGCGCCTGGCACATAATAAATACTAGTTTTTGCTTTTAGTAATCCAGTAACTTTAATTAGTCCATTAACCTTTTCTGGAGTTCCCATCATGGCGCAGCAGAAATGAATCCGACTAGGAACCGTGGGGTTTCGAGTTCAATCCCTGGCCTCGCTCGGGAGGTAAGGATCTGGCTGTGGCATAGGCCGGTGGCTATAGCTCCTATTGGACCCCTGGCCTGGGAATCTCTATATGCTGCAAGTATGGCCCTAAAAAAAAAACTTTTTCTGATCAAATAGAAAATATTAAAAAGCTTAATAATTATTCAAATGGCCTAAAAAACTACACATTTCAAATGTTTCACCAATATGTCAATATTTTATAAATAGTTAATATTCAGGACTAAAATCTTGGCAGAGTTGACTGTATAGGTGTAATTTGTTAGAAGACTATTAGAAGCTGTTTTTCAGAATTGAGAGTAACTCTAAGATGAAGTTGCGGATAGCGTATGGGCTGGTGTGTTTCATTTATGTCACATTTTAAAAACATCTTGTTTCTCTAGTGGCTCAGCAGTGAGGAACCCAACTAGTGTACGTAGGATGCGGGTTTGACCCCTGGCCCTGCTCAGTGGGTTAGGGGAGTTCCCGCTGTGGGCACTGGGTTAAGGATCCAGCGTTGTCTCTGGCATGCCGGTTCACTCCCCAGCCTGGCGCAGTGAGTTACGGATCGAGCACTGCCAAAGCTCTCTGTGGCTGTGACTAGATGCCTGGCCTGGGAACCTTCCATATGCCGCGGGTGCGGCCAAAAATAAGTAAAAGCATCTTGTGACAGAAAGTAGGGGCTGAGCCCTGCCTGCCCCCCACCCCCAGGGGGCCTCAGCCTGGTGCACGTCCCTCCCCTGGGCCCACTCATCACCCGAGGGCGCTCTGAACCCTGTTCTGGACGAGAAGGCCGCAGTGAACGAGGCTGGAACCCGGGCAGGGAGCTGGCTTATGGGCACACAGAGCCTGCCTTCTCCCCCGGGCAGGGGCTCCTGAGAAGTGGAGCGGGTGAGGCCGCGTAGGAGCGAAGGGGCGAGCCGCAGGCTCCCCGGGCTGGGCCTGCTTCCAGCCCCCAAACTGCAGAGCCAGCGCCGCTCCGCCCCCGCAGCCGCCCTCTGTGGACGCGCTCAGGGGGGAGGCTGGGGAGGCTTCCGCAGACCCAGGCCCCACGTGCCTGCCTCGGCCGTGCGAGGCCCGGAGCCAGCTGGATTCGATGTTTAACCTCATTTCCCAGCTCGAAAGTTGAGTCACCTCTGCTGTGACTGCGCTCTCTACTGCGCGCACGGTGGTGATACTGTCAGAATACGTCATTGTGCCCCACCGTGGTGGCTTTAAGTTTCACCTTTTTTTTTTTTTTTGGCGGTGCCCATGTATGTTTAAGTTCCCCAGCTAGGGATCAAACGTGCACCACTGCAGTGACAGCACCAGATCCTTAACCCACTGCGCCACAACAGAACTCCAAGCTTTCCTCTTTTTTTTTGTTTTTTTTTTTTGTTTTTTAGGGCCGCACCCGCAGCATATGGAGGTTCCCAGGCTAGGGGTCTAACAGCAGCTGTAGCCGCCAGCCTTCGCCACAGCCACAGCAACGTGGGATCCGAGCCGCATCTGTGACCTACACCACAGTTCACGGCAACGCCGGATCCTTAACCCACTGAGCAGGGCCAGGGGGTCATACCTGTGTCCTCATGGATCCTAGTCGGACTCATTTCCACTGTGCCACAGAACTCTTGTTTTAAATTTTTTTTAAGTATAAATACTTTTTAAAGTTTTTCATCAATTTTTTTTAGTCTTATCAAGAGATCTCTTTAACCAAAAACACTTGGCTTGAAAGCATTAGAATAAACTCACCTTTTTCAGTTTTTAAAAGCTTCTACTGTTTGCTTTTACAGATATGCCAGAGTTCTGTGGGCACAGGGGTTAAGGACCTGGTGGTGTCACTGCAGAGGTTCTGGCTGCTGCTGTGGCACAGGTTCGGTCCCCGGCCTGGGAACTTCCGCGTGCTGCAGGCCTGGCCACAAAAAGAAAATAAAAAGATATGCCCTTGCTTGTTAAGATTTATAAAAACCTAATTGGTATTTTTTTTCTGGAAGACAGTTTTAAAGAGCCTGGATATTTTGGAAGGAATCTTTTAGTTGAATCCTATCTTATTCTCATTTGCACCTGAACCTAGATGCTGTTTTTAGCCAGGAATTCATGTGAAAACATTTCTGATTTTCCAGTTTTTTTTAGCATTTTGAATAACTTGGGTTCTACTGATTATATTTTTCATCCAGAGAAATTCCATCCCTTTCTGGAGGGAGCCGTGGGCCTCACTAGCAGTTTTTTCCTGCCATTTACTGAGCTCCTTGAATGTGTCAGGCCACTACGTTGTGGGTTTTTTTGGTTTTGGCCACACACAGCGTGCTGAGTTCATGGGCCAGGGATTGGCCTGGTGACCCTTGTCTCAGCAGTACAGCAGTGACAAAGCCAGATCCTTAACCCACAAGGGAGCCACACTATGTGCCCCCCCCCTTTTTTTTTGGCTTTTCAGGGCTGCACTTGCGGCATGTGGAGGTTCCCAGGTTAGCGGTCTAATCAGAGCTGCAGCTGCCGGCCTACACCACAGCTCACGGCAATGCGGGATCCTTAACCCACCGAGCAAGGTGAGGGGTCGCTCGTGGATACTAGTCAGGTTTGAAAGCCACTGAGCCACAGTGGGAACTTCCCGCACTGGTTATTTTCGTCCTCAGCTAAGCTAGCAGAGGAGGCGCTGGTGTTCCTCTCTCAGCTGGGGAGGCTGAGGCTCAGGCCCTGAGGCAGTTGAGGGTGTTGAGATCCAGGCCCTGGCTGCTCAGCTGCTGGCCTTGCCGAGTCCCGGCCACACCGCGGGGGCCTCAGGGACGGGCCGCTCGCCTTGGTCCTTAAGTGCCGTAGTGACCTCACCACCCACCGGATGGCTGGAGGGCAGTCAGAATTCTAGAGTGTCCCATTTCAAAGTATTCTAAGTGAAGTCTTTAAAACGGCTGGTCAGCTTTTTGTAATCATTACGCATAAAAACACAAGAATCACAAATAAACGTGGCTGATTTTTGTTGTTGTTCCAAGATTTATAAATGCTGAGCGCTTTCAGAGTAGCCTCAAAGTGGAGCCCCATGTGCTGCTCTCTGGCATCTGGTGGCCTGCAGGTTTTCACCAGCGCCCTAGCTTCTCTGCTTAGGTGCTCATGTGAAAGAATTTGAACCATGCCTGAGTTAACCACATCACTTTGCTAATCATAAGTTGGACTCTGCAATTTATTTAAAAAAAAAAAAAAGGTTTTTTTCCTTTTAAGGGTCACAGCCTGATGCATATGGAAGTTCCCTGGCTGGAAGTTGAGTCGGAGTTGCAGCTGCAGGCCTACACCACAGCCACAACCATGCCAACACCACATCCTTAACCCGCTGAGCAAGGCCAGGGATCCAACCCACATCCTCATGGATACTAGTCAGGTTCTTAACCCAATGAGACACAAGGGGAACTCCAGGGGGAAAAAAAATTGTAATGGACAACGTGAAACATCTACAAACATACTGAGGCCATAGCTCCTAATGAGCTGGGATCGTAACCCAGGCAACCAGCTCACTTTCCGTGGTTGGTGCTTTCAGTATATCACTCAGCACTGTGACTCAAGTCATATATTTTTAAGGAATAACATGCCTGTTAATGAGCTGTTTTACACTGAAACACAAGTGATACGCATCTACTGAAACTGTTGAGTCAGACCCATTGGGCGATGGTGATGTGTCACTGTTATTTGTCACCTGCAGCACAGGTGCCCGCTGGGAGGGGGGGTGCAGCTGGGGAGCAGGGACGGGGTGGGTATGAGAGGTCTGTGCCTTCCGCTCGGCATTGCTGTGAACCGAAAGCTCTTGAACAGTCTCAGCGTGGTCTGTACAGTGACCCCATTCGAGTTCCAGCTTATTGGTGACTTTCCACCTAAGACACTTGCTCAGATCAACACCTGCCGCTGTAAACGCCGCTTCCACGCAGGAAGTCTGCTCGTCTGCGGGCTAAATCTAGTCCCCGAGTCCTGGTTATTCATAACCTCTCCCATCGAGGACCGGATGGATTTACCTGTGTCCTAAAACGGTGCGTGCTTCTGCTCTGCTCTTACGAAGTGGAGGCTGGGCAGCGTCAGGCCCCGAGCACACCCTCCCTCGCTAAAGGGGACCAGAAACGGTACCTGGCCCGCAATTCATCTTTAAAATTTTTTGTTTCAGAAAATGCGACGTTTTGAATCGTGGATTTTCAGGTTACAACACCAGATGGGCCAGAGTTATCCTCCCAAGGCTAATCGGGAAAGGGAGTGGCCGGGACAGCCCCGCAGCGGTCACCATCTTCTTTGGTGCCAACGACAGCGCGCTGAAAGGTAAAGCCTTCCCTTTTCCTGGCTCTTCTTGTTGCTTTAGGCCACAGCAGGCTGAAGCTGACGTTCGTTGTTCATTTCGTTACTTATCTCCCGGTGTAAAGTGCTGCCGAGTTCACTGCAGTGCACTTCTCCCAGCTGTAATGTTGGTGAGTTTTGCTTCCGACTTTTTTGTGCCTGCCTGGCTTGTTGGCAGATCTACACTTTCCAGCACCTTGATGTTTTTTAGAGCCCATTAGTGCTGCGCTAAGGTTTTCAGCTTCCTTTCCCTCTGGTAGATGCGGTCGTCAGCAGGGGGCTCTGATTTCACACCGTGCAGTGTGCCTCACGCTGATGGAGAAAGCAGCTCGGGGCAGCTGCGCCCTGGCCCAGGCGCAGGCTTGAGTCCTGGCCGAGGGGAATCAGTTTGAACAGGAGATGTGTCTCCTTATTTTTTGAAAGGACTGCTGCTGTGACTAGAGGAACAGCTGGCTGAGCACAGGCCTCTCTTCCTTTTCTGCCCTGTGCTCTGCGTCAAGGAGAAGCTCAGTCGGCTTCCAGGGGTTTCTCCCGTGCTCCCCTCCCCCTCAGCAACGCCTGGTCTGCTGTTAACAGGCACACAGTGAGGCCCCCCGGGTGAGGCCGGAGCGAAAGGAAGGGGCAGCTGCCAGCTGTGACGCGGGGGACTCCTGCCCTGCGAGATTATAAGTGACGGGGGGTTGCAGAGGCTGTCGGCTCTGTGGGAAAGTCAGATCTCATCCTACACAAAACTGTGAGAAAGAAAACTAGAAAGAGAAGTTTTTAAAAAGTGGATTTTTGTCAAATTTAGGACAAGGAAAACCGCTTTCTGAGTACCAAAACAGTGGAAGAAATTGCAGAGGAAAATAGGCTTATGAGATAAAATAGCCCATGTCAAAAAAAAAAAAAAAAAAAGACACATTAAAGAAAATATTTGCAAAAACATGTAGAAATCAGTAAGAAAAACATCAGCTCCAATTTAACAAATGGATAAAGGCAGGAACAGATGAAATTTAATAGCCACTACATGTTGGAAAATGTGTAAAAACTATTACTCACAAAATGAAAACTGAAACAGAATTTTGGTTTTTTGACTCTCAAATCGGTGGTTCTAAGTAACACCACTCAGAGTTGACAGGCGCGGGAAAAAACAGCCGCTCTCACATCATTGGTGGGAGAGCTTGTAATCTTCCTGGAAAGCTGTTTGACCGTAGCGGCTAGAGAGTTCCCTCGGGTAGAAGTCCAGCCTGAGCCGGACGCGCGTGCCGGGACTCCCATGTACCGACAGCAGCGGGAAGTCGGAGCGCGCGTGGTAAGGGAACGGCACGAATGTCATCGCCCTCCCGCTGGACGCCGTATTTTTGAGAACTGTTTGCGGCCACAGAAATGCTCATACTGTTATTTGAAAAAAGCACAGTGTGGTCATTTACCTTCAGTGTGACCTTGTTTTTTGTCTGTTTTTTTTTGAAGTATACATATCTACATGGAAAAGACTGGAAAGAAGGAAGACCAAGTGCCAACAGTGCTTTTCTGGGTGGCAGGACCATGGGTGCTGCTGTTTTTCTCCTGCGTTACACTCGCGTGTGGTTCGCATGCTTAGGCCGGAGCCCGTCTAGAGCTCCTCGCTCGCAGTGACAACAGGCCTTCTCCCAGCGCCCCCACACTTTGCTGATGTAATTTCCACAGCAACCCAAGAGGTAGACCCTGGTGTCATCCTCATTTTCCCAGTGAGGAAGCAGAGCTGTGAAGAGGTCAGCTGTTTGTCCAAGGGCATGTGGCTGGTCAGTGACAAGGCCAGGCTGGAACCTGGCGGGTCTCACTGCAGGGCCGGGTCTTATTCCTTTAGGAGTTCGGCCTGGTCAGTTAATGACCATACGGCCCCGAGGGGGAAAGACGAGGGCCTGGCGCCTGTGCAGGCTGTGGGCTTGAATCCCCCTTCTGGCCCCCGGTGCCGACAGCGCCGTGAGTTACACGCGCCGTGAGCGCGCAGGCAGCTGCCTTCGGCTGAAGCGTCCTCGTCCCTCCCCACAGAGGAGAACCCCAGGCAGCACGTCCCGCTGGCGGAGTACGAGGCCAACCTCAAGAGCATGGTGCAGTACCTGCGGTCCGTGGACGTGCCGGCCGCCAGGCTGATCCTCATCACGCCGCCCCCGCTCTGCGAGGCGGCCTGGGAGCAGGAGTGCCTCCAGCAAGGTCAGCGCCACCTCCCAGCCGCGTGGGGGCGGGCGGCGGGCGGCGGGGCAGGCAGCCGGGTTGGCCTTAGAAGGGGTTCTCGCTGGGTGCGTCGCCCGCCCCGCTCTTTGCTGACTTTGCAATTTTCCTGCCCCAGGTGCACACGATGCCACTGTCCCCTGTGGCACTGCGGTCCTGTGTGCGCGCTTTGAAGGGACACCCACGTGTGGCGGCTGTTTCCTGGCTTCCTTGCCCCCAGCAGGGCCACCTCCCATGTAGTGCCAGGGCACCACTGCGTCCCGGGGGTGCCACTGCCAGGCTTCTGCCTCGTTACCACCAGAGGCACTTGTGTCCCAGCAAACTATTCGTCTTTGCACCTTTACGTGCCAGGACCTGGCGGGGGTGGGGCCGGGGGAGCTCAGGGTACAGAAATGACAGCTGTCCGCTGGGCTAGTGAGGGGCCAGGCCAGCTGTCTTCAGATGCTTGAAGGGCGCCGTCACAGGCAGAGGAGGAATGCCCTGCTGTCAGCTCCGGAGGCCGGGGAGGACCCCTGCCCAGGGGGCGTCACAGGCGATTCAGGGCGTCCTGCACCGCGTGGGGGATCCTTCGTGAGTAGGAAGTCATTACAGCTAACTTCCCGGCAGAGGTGCCAGCCAGGGTCAGTGCCGCCCACCACGCAGCCCCCAGTCCGTTGGTGGCATGAAGCCGAGTTACATTGTCTTGACGGCCTGTAGCAGTCTAGAAGGACCTAGACTGCAGTAGGCGTGCCTTGGGGGACCGTCTCACTCGGTGGACGTGGTACTGAGTCTGGAGTGAAAGGTTCATCACTGTAGCTGTAGCCAGGTTGGGCTCTCCTGCGGCCCAAGATGAGCAGAGCCGAGGAGCCTGGAACGGGGTCGAAGTGCAGGTTCGGCACTCATCCCAGACCTGCGGGAGTGGGACTCCAGGGTTGGAGCTGGGTGCGCCCTGCAGGCCGTTCTGCTGCCCCTGCCCCAGGCCTTGGGGACTTCTTGCTGGAGGGGGAGGGTACCGCCCCACCGGCTACAGCAGATGGGACCACAGCCGGGCCTGTGGTTTACAGATTCTCTGTGGCTACTCTTGTTGGGATGGTTTTTGCTTTTTAGGGCCACACTGGAGGCACATGGAGGTTCCCAGACTAGGAGTTGAATCGGAGCTACAGCTGCTGGTCTGCACCACAGCCACAGCAACATGGGATCCGAGCTGCATCTGTGACCTACACCACAGCTCACAGCAACGCCAGATCCTTAACCCACAGAGCGAGGCCAGGGATTGAACCTGCGTCCTCATGGATGCTGGGTTCATTTCCGCTGCACCACGACAGGAATTCGTTGTCACTGTGACGGCGGGGTTGAACTGTGGTCTGCAAAGCCTCTGCCTGCTGTCCGGCCCTTTGCAAAAAAAGGTTGCTGACCCTCAGGGCAGCCTGAATGACCTCTGTGGTCCTCTCCAGCTCTCATCTTCTCTGGTTGAGAGTCTGTAAGTCACTTTTCCACATATGGCAGTGGCTTCTCATCACGTGTAAAAACTCAGAGCTGGGGTTCCTGCTGTGGTGCAGTAGGTTCAGGGTCCAGCGTTGGTTAAGGGCCACAGGTTTGATCCCTGGCCTGGGAACCTCCTTATGCCTCAGGTGTAGCCAGACAACAACAAAACCCAACAACTCGGGGTCTCGGCCCAGCATTCATCTCTAATGTAGCCCGTGTGGCCTCCAGCCCAACTCAACTGCACTCTCGCCGAGCCAGCAGCTCCCCGGCCTTTCCTGCCTCTGCGTCTGTCCCGTGTCCTCTGAATGCCCTTGGTGGGTCCCTTGTCCCCGCCGTCTTAGGTCCTGTGCTGGGCGGAGCAGCATGCTGGTGACCTTCGAGGCCCAGACTCAGGTCCCCAGGGGCTGGCCCACTGCGGTTTTCTAAGGACGTGCCAGTTACTTGAACCGAGAAACCCTCCAGGTAGGTAGTACAACTTGAAGAAAGACCACTACTGGGGCTTGACCGTTGCCACCTGGATCTTCTCTCTTTTCAACAGGTTGCAAGTTAAACCGCCTGAACTTGGTAGTTGGTGAATATGCCAGAGCCTGTTTACAAGTAGCCCAAGACTGTGGGACTGACGCACTTGATCTGTGGACCCTGATGCAGAAGGACAGCAAGGTACAGTGGCTTGCTCTGCCCAGCTTAGACGAGCGGGGTCACACAGAGGGGACCCAGCTGTGCACCTTGTGCCTGGAGCATCTGAGTGCCAAGAGTTGTCCCTTTCACCAGCTGAACAGAAAGTCAGGGTGGAGGGGGGGATCCGGGGCTCCAGGCCGGCCTGGTTCCTCACCCGCATTCGGCAGCTGGCATCGCACTTTGGAGCCCCTCTAACGGGAGCTGACATATAATGAAATAAATGAGCAGTAAGTGGTTCATACTAGAGAACATCCAGGCCAAGTTTATAATGTGGAGTGGGGGAAAGTTAGAAGTTTTACCAGGCAAAACAATGAATTTAAAGTAGAATATGGTATTAGCTAAAATTTGAATTTTGAGATACGTAGTTGTGATTGTTTTCAAGTCAGAAAGCCCACTTAACAGGTAGAAAAGGCAAAAGGCTGGTCTCCATGCAGAACGGCACAGCCACCAGGAAGGGAGGGCAGGAAGACTGGGAGTTAAACGTAGACTCCCCTGGGGCCCAGCAGAGAAATGCCCGCTGCGTCCCTGTCTTCCTCCAGAAGCCTGGCCAGACCTGACCCGTTCTGCTGAGGGCGACAGTGCCCGGGGCTGTGGTTCTGTCTGGGTTTTTCGTCCCTGAGATGGTTTGGGAGAATTGTGCTGCCAGAGAAAAGGAAACTATAAACTGTGGACTAGTGGCTCTTGGAAAGTCCTTTTGGACTTGACGTATGGAGGGGCTAGAACCGGGAGGGTCTTACTTAGAGATCTGCTCTAACCCAGCAGAGACGAGCAAGCTAATGCCCAGGGGGGTCGGAATGCCCGGCCTGTAAGTGTTCCTAACGGGACTGGGCGCGGCTCGGGTGGAGCCGGAGACGGGAGACCTTCCCCAGGGGAGGAAGGCCCTGAGATCAGGGCACGGGGCGCTGGGCTCTGGGTCGGATGGTTCAGATTCTTTTCATCCAATAACGTGACTGTCAATTTAAAACCTAGATTCAGTCAAAAACAATCTGGCACACTGGGCCCTGAGCTCTTCTCATTTTGTTGATCACGTTCATGGACCATATTCACTTCTTCCATCTGACGACCTGGAAGGATGTTTCAGCTCAGGTGCTTACTGACGGTGTGAGGTTCTGTGGCGCTCCATCTGTCACAAGCAGGTCACCTGCACCCAGGCTGCTGGTCAGGGGCGGGCCGCGGCAGGGAGCCCGCACCCGTGCTTAACTGAGTTCCCTTCCCCCCACAGGACTTTTCTTCCTATTTGTCGGATGGACTGCATCTGTCACCAAAAGGAAATGAGTTTTTGTTCTCCCATCTTTGGCCTTTGATAGAGAAGAGAGTCTCTTCCCTGCCTCTGCTGTTCCCTTACTGGCGCGACGTAGACGAAGCCCAGCCTGAACGAAGTCTCCTGGGAGATGGAGACCGCTAGCGCAGAAGCCAGCCCCAGCGGTGAGTCTACAGAACAGGAGGCGCCAGCGCAGAAAGACCCGGGTGGCGTTCAGAGCGTTTTTTCCCTCAAGTTTAAACCTTTGCTCACGACGCTCACGACGCAGGAGCTGAAGTCACTACAGTTAATAAGAGCGTTAGGGTTTTTCAGGAAAGCTTTGTAGCTCTAGGGATGCTGTGTCTTGATAATAAATATTGATTGACTGATGCAGGTGTTATCAGTGCCACACTACAAAACATACCCTGAGCAACTTGTTAATTCTATAAATGGAAAAAAAGTAAAGACAATTTTGTCTTTTAGAAAGTCACAATTTTATATTAAAAAAATCGTTTTCTTACATTCAGCTGAGAACCATTTCACTCATTCACCCACACACCCCACTCACCTTATGTCATATCCAAAAGTATAACTAAATATAAGAATATCATGACTAGTTAAAAGACAGCAAATACCACAAGGTACAAGTTCAAGTATTAGTGTAACAGGTATCTGCGTAACAAACGTCCTTAGGCAAAAAAAAGATGATCTGTCACAGGTCTGGTTGATTGGCTGCTCGCCCTCGAAGCTTGCAAGTTATCTGTTAGAATGTGCCGACTGGTGAGCACACCGCAGTACTTAGCAGGGGAAAAAGGCTTTTAAAAGTCAGAATTCAAGCTGGTGGTTTTTATCCTTCACACAGACTGCACTGAAGCACTAAAGCCAGGTCAGCAGGTCACTAAAGGGTTCAGGAAGCAATCGTCTGACGATAAAGCCCCAGCCAGCGCCTCACACTCTGTTCTCTGGGCAAGAACGCTCAGCCTCATGTGCCCTCTGGGCCACTAGTGTTTGAGAAGAGGCGGCTGTACTCTCATTCTGAAGTAGTTTAGGTTTTCTGGGTGGTAGATTTTTTTAGGACCGTGGCAACAGTAGAGGGACAAAGCACTACTTACAAAATAGAAAAACTGCACAGCTAATATGGCCCTAAACAGTTGGCAGGATTCTGTCAATTCATTTGGCTATAATTTGTAACCTTTACTATAAAGCTAGAATGTTTTAATTCTAGAAATTAGAAATCCTAAAAATTTAGAAATATGAAGCAACATTAACCCAGTTTTTTCCTAAATTTGGATGTGTTCTTCTCCCTTCTGCTCTAAGTTCTAGGTAATACCTGGAAACTGAACCCACATCTGGCGATAATGTAGAACTTGGCTCCACATTATACTGCGTAATTTGGTTACATTACTTGAAGGCAAGAAATAAATGTGTTGTGTTCCAGTTATCCTCACAAGAAACTGCTAAATGCCTCTTTATGTTCATTGGATCATTACAGTGTATAAAAAAACTGATCACCTCTATAATCAGTGCTGTTCTCAATATAAAAAGTTAATTTACAAAAACGTAAATATTCATAATGTAATCCAGCTGTAGTTTCTCCTTTGGCACCACAGGTTGAAGGCTATTTTAAAGATCAAAAAACTAAAACCTGAAGGCCTCCAAATAAGCTAGATTCATTCACCTGACTTCTTCCAAAGGAGAAGGGCCTAACCACGCAAGTCTCACGCAGATGGAGGAAGTCCAAACTCGTGACCGGCATCTGCTGGGAAGCTACTTCCTTTTTTTCTCCCAAATCTTCACAAGATCTATGCAGTGATCTGAGGTCAAATCTGTAAAAACGTCCTGCACGCTAAGCCCAACAGCTCCGACGCAGCCCTGAACTAGCACTCCGTTTCCTTGCTGTCGACGCGATTCTGGCGCTGCAGCTTAAAGGACGAGGCCTTTTCACTTCTCGTGACCGGATGGTCCGTGAGATCCTCGAATGACTTGGCAGCTGCACTGCTGTTGGGGAAAGGGTCCTTCTCGAAGCCGTCCTCATCCACGTGCGAGTCTGTGCTGGGGTCCTCCTGGATGGTGTCCATCCGCTGGTGGTCCAGTTTTGGAGCCACGGGTGCCGAGGGTACGGAGGGCAGCGTGGGGCCGGGCTGCGGGCGGCCTGGGGTCTGGGGCGCAGGAAAGGGCTTGATGATGCGAACGGATGCTGAGTCCATGCTGCTTAGCATCTCGACATTCTGGAAAGAGCAGAAGCTGAATCCCAGCTCTGACCTCGGTCCCCAGACAGACCCCACATGGCGCCCTGACCCCTGCGCTAGGAAGGCACAGGGTGAGGCACCTCAAACCGGAAGTGACTCCAACACTCGGCTTGCTGGGTTTTTTGTCTTTTTAGGGCCACACCCACAGTGGCGCATGGAAGTTCCCAGGCTAGGGGTCAAATCGGAGCTGTAGCTGCCAGCCTACACTGCAGCCTCAGCCACGCAGGATCTGAACTGTGTCTGCGACCCGCACCACAGCTCGTGGCAACCCCAGACCCACTGAGCGAGGCCAGGGAGCAAACCCATGTCCTCATGAATACTAGTCACGCTGGTTTCGGCTGCGCCACAACGGGAACTCCTCTAACAGCTTTCGTGCCTGACAACTCGCCCTTTGAGAAACCCAGACAAACTCGTGAGAAACAAGTTGTCCAGGTACGACCCCAGGACGGGAAAAGCTCTGGGAAGGTCAAGGGGACGTCGGGGCGGCACACCTCTGCTATTCCCACCAAACGACGCACAGAAGTCCCTTGTCAGCGTCATGAGAGTCATAGCCTAGACCCTGCCAGATCCACTGTGACCTTCCAGCCAGAGAGGGCGCGGCTGGGTGGCTGATGACGGTCTGTGCTCATCAGCAGGTCCCAAACGCAACCGAGAGGGACCGGTTACTTACACTGGGCTGCAAGAGGGACAGGGACTCGTACTGCTTGTCCAGCTTCTTATCCTAGGAGAGAAGCCGGGACAGTTAGTGCTCCTCCTAATAACAAGTCAAGAGCTCACTCGGGGCCTGAGTCGCAGCAGGCGGAGCTGGTCCTGATGAAAACTATCTTCAGCTCAAGCTTAAGAGCTCTGCAGAAGGGTTTCCTGCGCATCTGAAGCAGGCCAGGGTTTCTGGCCTGACGTAAGGACAGGCAAGGCGTAAGTGCTATTTCTCTGAGAGATGACCCCAGGGCCGGGCACCTCCCTGCGTGTTCAGGGGGTGGCAGCACGGCTGACCACGAAGGCAGCTCTGGGGCAGCCACTGGGCCTGTGGCCCCACTTGGCACTGGCCTCAAACCACCCAGGCTCGCCGTGGCCTTCTTACTCTCAACCTTGTCCAGAACTTCTGTGGCCCAATTTCTTGGTGGTCCCGACATCACACATGTATAAAAAGCTGAACACACGGTCTGTGCCTGGGGCTGGCACTTAAGAGGTGGCAGTGGGCAGGGCAGAAGGCCTGGCTTCCAGTCTAGCTGCTCTGAGACAAGCACGGCCCTGCCTCCCGCCAGCAGCTCTGACCAGAAACCAAGGGCCGAACCTCTGGGTCCTCGATCATAACCTGCTCTAAACACAAAGTAGCTTTGGCGCTCAAGTAAAAGCAGCCGTAATGAATGCCACTGTCACCCATCTATGCTCCAAATGCGTCACCTTTAACCCAGCTTTGCTTTGGTAGAGGTTCTCCTCCTGCACCCGTCAGGCCCACCACCTAAGGAAGAGCTGCTCCGGGTGCGGCCGAGGGGCGCCGCGAGAAGGGAGGGCGGCAGAGGCCGAGTCTGAGCTTCCCAAGCGCTCAGCTGAGGCGCAAAGCTTGGAGTCTCAGAGCACAAGTCTGGAAGCCAGAGTCTGGTTTCCTCGTCTCTACACAGCAAAGAAGGCCTCATTTTCCCAGAAAAACAAGGTGAATGGATTTATAAGAAAATTTCTGGAAAAAGGCAGTTTCTAAAGTAGCCGGAGTTCCTCAAAGCCCAGTTCGCCCGTTAGGCGGTGCTCGTTCTGAACAGTAAAAAGACACCCGCTCACTGCCGTCACCCGGAAGGAGCCGGCAACGCCACGGCGATGCCAAGGACCTGGACGAGGGGCAGCGACCTGGGAAGGCTGCCGTCTGCCCTATGAGAGTCAGCCGGAAAACGCTCGTGCTGCAGCTCCCCTCGTCGGAGGTCCCGGACAAGCCCAGCTAAGGCTCCTGTGCTTAGAGGAGGAAAACTCAGAAATTACACAGGAGGAAAAACACCCACACACAAAAAAGTGTGATTCTTTTAAAGACCATTATTAGCCTTTTCACAAAATATGCCTTCCTAGAGATAACACCAAAAATGTCAATAGTTATAGCAGGTCAGATTTTCCTAAAACAGATTTCATCTTTTCCAAAGGTTATATGGTTGGAGTTGCTCCAAATTTCAGTGAAATGCTTCATTACTTTAAAAAACTGGTGAGTTACAAAAAAACAAAATGGCAACTTACCACACAATGGACAAGAATGCTGAAAGGAATCCAAAATAACAAGGAGAAAACCAGGACGGAGCCTACGATGTTGTCCGCTAAGAACTTCCCTGTGAACGATTCCAACCGTGAGTCTCTCGACCAAGTACTTTAGAAAGGGACATTAAATGCTCTTAGAATACGACCGTGACACCGCGGCAGACCCGGCCACTGCCCCGCCACGGCGGAGCACTCTCCCCGAATGGGCCCCACGTGCCTGGGGAGAAGGACAGACCAGGTTGCAGAGGGCCGGCACGGTCCCCCTGGACTGCACGCACCCAGCTGGAGGAGGCGACCCCTGGGAGCGACGGACGCTCAAGAAGACAATGCTACTGCTATCTGGGCAGTGCTACTTTTGTGACCAAATCGAAATTTTGAACCCTAGAAGACAGAGGACGTCCTGGCTTCTGCAAAATCTGAGGCCCAATTTTATTTTTATTTACTTTCACCACTCCCACGGCACGCAGAAGTTCCCAGGCCAGGGATGGAACCTGAGCACAGAATCGACACCACCAGATCCTTAAACCACTGCACCACCAGGGGACTCCTGAGGCCTACTTTTAAATAAGTGATTCTTACATCAAGCAGGATTCAGATTTACAATCTACAGCACCGAAGCTGTCACATGTTCATTTTTTAGTAAAAAGGAAAAAGGCACTACTTTTACCTCCTTTGTCTGAAAATTTACGCATCCATGATATACAGGGGCAGACCCATAATGAATCCAGTTTTTAAGCCAACAAAGTTGTTTCAAGACAAAAGCAGTGGGAGTTCCCGTCATGGCTCAGCGGTTACAATGCCAATTAGTATTCACGAGGATGCAGGTTCGATCCCTGGTCTCGCTCAGTGGGTTAAGGATCCAGCATTGCCATGAGCTGTGGTGTAGGTCGCAGATGCGGCTCGGATCCCATGTTGCTGTGGCTGTGTCTGTGGTGTAGGCTGGCAGCTACAGCTCTGATTAAACCCCTAGCCTGGGAACTACCATATGCCGCAGGTGCAGCCCTAAAAAGACCAAAAAAAAGGGGGGGGGAGGGGGGCAGTGACTCTTTCCAGCTTCCACTGCAGGGTTAAAGCATATCAGTCTAAAACCACGCTTTTCCAATGTCATCAGTGAAATCAGCTCACTCCAAGCCACCACCTGGGGAAAGCACCTACCAAAAGTGTTGATGCTCAGCTTGTCAATGAACTCCCAGAACCTCTCGATGACATCCTGCACTCGCTTCTCACATCTGCCCTGTGAACAGAAGAGCGCGGCATCACCCCTCCGGCAGCGTGCTCAGAGGAACTCCACGTTATCCACATGATCAAGAGGAAAAGGGCTCATCTTTGACCCAGTGTAATGGGTACTTAGAATACACAGTCACTGCCACTTCACGATCAGTCCATTTTTATACGTGAATTTAACATTAGAAGACAACTCAGGCAAATCAGTTTGTAGGCGTTCCCTGGTCACCTAGTGGTTAAGGACTCGGCATTGTCACTGCTGTGGCGCAGGTTCAGTCCCTGGCCTGGGAACTTCCACAGGCGAAAGGCACGGCCAAAGAGAAAAAAAAAGAAAAGCCAGTTTGTTAAAGACGGGCCAGTTCCAGTAAGGACCGCACGCATCACAAACGTGCACTGTGGGGAGAATGCCACCAGACTGCCCGGGCGGCCCCCTGAGCCTGTCACTCCCTCCCCCGTGGCTGTGCAGGAATAAAACCGTGTTTCTAGGGGAGCACAAGGGTCTGATGCGGGTCACGCCACCTGTAGGTCTTCCTACCCACTCAGCACCTGTTTTGAAACGTGCAATTGTGCAATATTAGTGAATTTTATAGTTGTCCTAGAACACCAAAAAGTAGGACTGACTGCCTGAGACGAACCAACTCGACCTCAAAGTGCCCCCTAGGTCCCACGCAGGCTCCTGAGAGCACAGGGTCCTCCCCTGCGCGGTCACGGCCACACACACTTAACCAGACTCGCACGAGAACAAGCGGCCGTCAGACACGGCAGCATCTGTGTTCTGATTTCCTTCCGTTTGCAGAGTCAAGCATTTATAATATGAAAACTTCGCATCTGGCTGTTGCAGAAGAAGCTGTACTGAACAGATACTCACATTCATGTCACAAAATCCTACTGTACAGGGCTTTCCCTTCCTCAAAAATAAGTTCTTCTGTTCGGCGTCGACGTAGGGCAGGCAGCGGCCCGAGGGGGCCCGGCAGCACACCTTGCACGAGTTGTCGGTTTCTGAAACAGAGCGGGGCCTCTCAGACCTCGAACCCCCCCAGCCCCACGCAGTTTTCACTCCCAGAGCTCAGGTGGTCCAGGTTTCACCCCCACGCCAAGTAATTTCTGAGTTCAGAATCCTCAGCCCTCAGGGAGGCCACAGGTAAAAGCAACTTAGGTAAAAGTCTCCTTTCTTTAGGAAATGAAAGGCCAGGTTATTCACTTGACCTCAAACCCTGCACGATGCTAAAGGCTCCCCTCACCCCTTCTCCTCGGGGTGCTGGCTTCTCAATCTGCAGCGCACTCTGGAAAGCCGAGGCACCAGCCAAAGCCTCGCAGCTGTGACACGACTGCTGTGCTCAGGTGCTGATCTGAGCGACCCACCAGCGATAAGAGTGCCCTAAGCACAACGCCTGCCCCCATCGGCACCAGCCCCAGACAACACACAGGGTATCTGACACACGTACAACAGCAGAAATGCCCCAAAAGTCAATGTGCAGTCTAACTCAGGCTAATCTTTACCTGACCCAGGGCAAAGGCCTGACTGATTTGTCTTTTTAGGGCCGCATCCGCGGCATGTAGAGGTTCCCAGGCTAGGGGTCCAATCAGAGCTGTAGCCGCCGGCCTACACCATAGCCACAGCAACACTGGATCCTTAACCCACTGAGTTGGGCCAGGGATCAAACCTGTGTCCTCATGGATACCAGTCGGGTTCCCTACCGCTGAGCCACAACAGGAACTCTGAGTCCATAGTGACACTCAGGCAAAATCAAAATCCACCCGAACACAAATTTACTTCTTTACTTTTTTCGACCAAATCTTCAACATGTGGAAGTTCCCAGGCCAGGGATCAAACCCGTGCCACAGCAGCAACATGACAATGCCGGATCCTTAACCCACTGAGCCATCAGGGAACTCTCAAGCAAAACCACTTTAAAAGGAAAATAAACACCTTTCCACCACTCGTTCATGTATCAAGCATTTCCTAGGTGTTTATTACCATGCACCCTTCCAGGTACCCCAAGCTCCTGCCACTCACTCAACAAATTATTTGACATTTACTGTGTGTTACTCCACCTGGAAGAGCCACTCACTCCACTGTATGGATTCTAAGTTCACAGCCCAAGGGTTTGGACTTCTGGGGTTTTTGTTTGGAAATGAAGGGAACTCTCTTTGAAGTAGGAGGGGGCTCAGAGCCCAGCCAGTCCCGAAGGCTCCTCCTGAGACCCAGGGGCTCCAAACAGAGCAAAGAGCTGAGGACGAGTGTCAAGGGGCCGGCATGATGTCTCCAACCATCGCTAAGAGAGGCCCGCGCCCCAGGCATCCGGCAGGGAGCAGAGGGCAGCAGGCCCAGCGACGTCTCGGTGAGGTCCGAGGGGACGCATGATCCACAGCCAGCAGGATGCAGACAAGTCCTGCTGTGTCACAGTGCGCAGGACCAGGGGCGGGGGGGACCTCTGCCTACCCACCCCCATTTCCTCCTACCCACCCCCACGCTGCCCTCCTGGCCTGAAAACAGCCGGGAGGGAGACCCACAGGGTGTCTTTTGCAACAACTGCGCGGAGCCAGGATGGGAACGCAGGGGTCCGCCCGCCTCCACCAACCCCCGCCGTCCTCGGCTGCAGCCCGGCCCGGCGGGCGGACACAGGCCAGAACCATGCTCACCGTTACAGGCACAGGACTCCAGCCTCTGCTCCCGCTCACAGAAGGGCACACACTTGCCGTCCTTGCACCTGCCCAGGTCCAGGCACACTGTGTCGTCCTCAGCGTTTCCCGGAGGCGGGCACTCACTGCTGTTCCCTGCGAGCAGCAAAGAGCACACGGTCACCATGAGTCACCCACCACCAGCTCCACGGGACGGGCACTGATTCTCACAATAGTGGGCTCCTTGCCTGGAGAAGAGCAAGACTCGACCCGTGGGATGAAGGTGGCTAAGGCCTGTCCAGCTGCCCCTCCGCCCCTGCCCATGTGTCTACTCGGCTCCCAGGCCTCGCCTGGGCACTACCGACACGTGCCAGCATTCTGCTTTCACTTGTCATTGTGGAACACGGCATATGCACAATAAAGGAAGGCCCAAAATACAGCAGAGGCCTGTGCACCGTTACTCAACTGAAATACAGACTCCCGAGGGAGGCTCCACGCGACAACTCTCCCCAACCCAGGCGCCCACCACTGCGGCCCCCTCCATCTCTTCCATCTCTTCCATAACTCGTAACCGCAGGCTAGGGGTCGAATCAGAGCTACAGCCGCCAGCCGACACCACAGCCACAGCAATGCGGGATCTCAGTCACATCTGTGACTTACACCACAGCTCACGGCAATGCCGGATCCTTAACCCACTGAGAGATGCCAGGGATCGAACCCGCAACCTCATGGTTCCTAGTCGGATTCGTTAACCACTGAGCCACGACGGGAACTCCCTATATCTGGTTTTATAAAGCCCATTACTGGTGCTGGGTATTCACAATGTCAAAAGCAAGCTTTGGAAAAAATATATAGCAAGTTCAGTGAAGGTTTACAGACTGTATTGTTACCGTATTTTCTGCCGCCCTAAGCAGATACAGAAAAAAATGAATATTTGTGAACATCTGGTCTTTTAAGAGATGAGACACACAGGAAAATAATTAAAAACACAGCATCACCTATTTTAACATGGGTCTCAAAGCTGACCATGAATCAGGAGCCCCCTCGGATGCTGTGACAGAGCACTGGGCCCCGTCCCCAGAGCTGCCAGAGCTGGAGCCCTGAGCAAGGGACCCAGTGTTTCCATCTCTAACAAGATCCTAGGTGATTCTGCTGCTACTTTGTATAAAATATCAAGGGAATAAAAGGCTGTCTGATAAGGAGCATCTTTTTTCAGATTGTTTTGCTTATTCTTCTTTTAAAAGAAAACATCTTTCTATTATTACCATAAAGGCAAACACTGAGCACAGCTAGAAAGTATTTTCTAAAGCTTGATTGAGATATTCAGGCTCCTAATGGTTAGCAAATTAATGTGATATTGACAGGTCTCAGAATATAAGAACCATAAGTAACACAGAACGCCCATTTAAAAGCTGAAGGAACTGGAGTTCCGGTTGTGGTGCAGCAGAAACGAATCCGACTAGGAGACATGAGGTTGTGGGTTCAATTCCCGTCCTCGCTCAGCGGGTTAAGGATCCGGCGCTGCCATGAGCTGTGGTGTAGGTCGCAGATGCAGCTCGGAACTGGCGTTGCTGTGGCTGTAGGCCGGCAGCTCTAGCGCCGACTCAACCCCTAGCCTGGGAACTTCCATATGCAACAGGTTCAGCCCTAAAAAAACAAAAAATAAATAAATAAAAGCTGAAGGAAGAATCAAAATGAGATAAAACGTCACATCCACTAGGATGGCTACAACGGGAAAGACAGCAACGACTGCCGATAAGGATGTGGAACCGGAACCTTTACACACACTGGCAGGAATGCAAAGTGGTGCGGCCACTTCGGAAAACTGCCTGACAATTTCTCAAAGGAATACAGAGTTACAACATGACCCGGCAGCCCTACAACCGGATATACACAGGAAAATAAAAATAATGTCCACCCACAAAAACCTGCACACAAATCTTCATAGTGGCATTACCCATAGCAGCCAAAAAGTGGCAACAATCCAAAATCCATCAATTAATAAATGAATAAAAAATAGGGTATTTCCATACAATGGAATGTTATTCAGCAGTAAAAATAAAGGATTGATTCATGCTACAACATGGATAAATCTTGAAAACAGTATTTTGAGTGAAAGAAGCCCACATATTGATGATTCTATTTTATATGAAACATCCAGATTAGGCAAATCCATAGAGACAGAAAGTAGATTAGTGGTTGCCTGGAACCAGGGTGCTGAGGAGATTCAAAATGATAGCTAAAGGGTGCAAGCTCTTTTTGAGGTGATGAAAACTGGGAGGTGACTGCACAAATGAATACTGAAACACTGATCTGTACATTTTAAATGGGCAGATGGTATGATATATTAATTATATCTCAATACAGCTGTTTCAAAAAGTCAAAGACTAAAGGGTACAGAAATTAGAAAAACATAAATGGGATAGATATACCACACAGAACAATGACAACAACAGCAACAGAAAAACGGGGGTAGCAAACTGAGTATTAAAGCAATTTAAGTTAAAAGAAATCACAAGGATCAAAAAGCAACATTATTAAAAAAAGCGAACATTACATACTGGTGAAGGAACAGCAGATCAAGAAGATGTAGAGAATATGCCCACACGTGTACCTAATAATATCCCTTGGAAATTTTTTCCCCTTTTTTGGCCACCCCAAGGCGTATGGAGTTCCCAGGCCAGGGATCATACCCAAGACACAGTTGTGACCTACGCCGCACCTGCAGCAGCGAGGGGTCGTTTCACCCACTGTGCTGGGCCAGGGATCACACCTGCTGCAGAAACAGTGCTGATCTCACTAGGCCACAGCAGGAACTCCTCGATTAGAGATTTTGTAAAAGAACAACTGACAGAACTACAGGGAATATCAATAATCAATACAGATAGCCCAAAGATTAGCTCCAGATAAAATCCTAAATATAAAAGCTAAAATTATGAAGTTAGCAGAAGCAGCTGTAGAAAATATGTCTAGCCATCTACAACTCAAAAAAATAAACACACATGCACACAACAAAATGACAGACTGGATGCAAGTGAAAGATTTTTGTTCCAAAAAGGACGGCAGACAGGAGGAAGGAATATGCAATGTTTACACCACACGGATTATCATACACGAACTCCTCCAAATCAGCAACAGCAAAGATCAAACCCAATTTTAAAAAATGGACCAAATAAATCAACTGGCTATTCACAAATAGCTAACATATATAAGAAGATGTTCCAAAAAAATGTAAATGAGAATAAGAAATCACTTTACATTCATCAAGCTAGCAAAAAAATAAAGACAGCCGGATAACACAGCGTGTTGGCAAGGACATTCAAATACAGAGACCTGGACCCACAGACGGCGGCACTGACAAACTGTTCCCGAGACCACTGGGGGCCTCCCCCGTGGCTAAGCAGTTCCACTCCTCCGTATGCACCTCCCGAAAGAGACGCATAAGGACGTCCGGTGTAGTCCTCCCACAGCACGAGACGAAGGCAAGCCAAGCGGCTACACAGTTAACCGCGTGCGAGGGCCTGGAACAATGAGCCGAGAAAAGAAAGACAGAGACACACAGACACGGAAATGCAGGGCAATACAGCAAAGGAAACCATAAAAAAAAAAGACGACGACCTAGGCAGTGGGAGAAAATAGCTGTAAATGATGCGACTGACAAGGGCTTGATCTCCAAAATATACAAACAGCTCATACAACTCACCAATGACAACAACAAAAAAGCCCAGTCAAAAAATGGGCAGAAGACCTAAATACACTTTTCTCCAAAGAGGACATACAGATAGCCAGAAGGCACAAGAAAAGGTGTTCAACATCACTAATTATTAGAGAAATGCAAATAAAAACTACACACGGTACCACTTCACATGGGTCAGAATGGCCACCATTAAAAATCTACGAATAACAAATGCTGGAGAGGGTATGGAGAAAAGCGAACCCTCCTAAACTATTAGTGGTACTGTAAGGCTGGTGCAGCCACTATGAAAGATCCTTAGAAGTTCCTCAGAAAAAGAGAGTTGCTACATGATCCAGCAATCCCACTCCTGGGCACATATCTGAACAAAACTATAATCCAAAAAGATACATGCACCCCTCTGTTCACTGCAACACTATTCACAATAACCAAGACACAGAAACAACCTAAATGTCCATCGACAGATGAACCTATCTATGAAACACAAACAGACTCACAGACATAGAGAACAGACATGTAGTTGCTGGTGGGGGGAGCTGGGGCTAGCAGATGCAAAGTATTTCATATAGGATGGATAAACAAGGTCCTATGGTACAGCACAGGGAACTATATTCAGTATATTGGGATAAACCATAATGGAAAAGAATATTAAAAAAAGTATATATGTGTATAACTGAGTCACTTTGCTGTTGAGAAGAAATTAACACAGTATGTAAACCAACTGTACTTCAATTAAAAAAAAAAGAGGAGTTCCTGTCGTGGCTCAGCAGAAACGAATCCGACTAGGCACCATGAGGTTGCTGGGTTCGATCCCTGGCCTCGCTCAGTGGGTTAAGGATCCGGCGTTGCCATGAGCTGTGGCGTAGGCTGCAGACGCGGCTTGGATCCCGCATTGCTGTGGCTGTGACGTAGGCCAGCAGCTACAGCTCCTGTTAGACCCCTAGCCTGGGAATCTCCACATGCTGCGGGTGTGGCCCTAAAATGACAAAAAGACAAAAAAAAAAAAAAAAGGAAATATGTGCAATAGGAAACACAGCTATAAAAACATGGTACTGGAGTTCCCGCTGTGGCACAGTGGGTTAGGATTCCAACTGCAGCAACTCGGGTCACACCAGAAGTGCAGGTTCCATCCCTGGCCCAGCGTGGTGGGTTAAAGGATCCGGTGTTACCGCAGCTTCAACAGTCACAGCTGACGCTCAGATTCAGTCCCTGGCCCAGGAATTTACATAAGCTGCAGGTGCAGCCGTAAAAATTAAAAAACTAAACAAAAAAGAAACATACGGTATTGAGTGTTAAAACAGATCTAAGCCAGAATATCATTTTGGCACCTTTAAAACACACATATACACAAAATAACATTTTTTCCAAAGATACACACTTATCTCGGCAAATATTAATAAATACATTAGAACATATGCCTATGAGCGGAAGGAGAACCCAAGTGAATAGCAAGAATAAGTCATGGAAAGCAACAATCGGGAACCTTGCACAGACAAGTGGGCCGCAAACTAAGTGTACGGATCAACTCAGCCCTGCCCGTGAGGCAGAAAGGGCCGCCCCTCTGAACGAGACGCCGTCCGGCTTTCACACAGGCGCATGCGCACTGGAGCAGACCGCCCCGAGAACCGAGAACCGACGGGAGGACGTACCTGTGCAGTAGGACACGCCTTTGCAAGTGGCGTTAATGGCCTCCTGGCACTTCTTCTGGGCCGTCTCGAACCGACAGTTCTTACAGCAAGGGCTGTTCCTGTCGCTGTGGAGGAGAGCACAGAGGGACAGCCCAAGTCAAAGGACAGCCCCACAGCCCTGAGATGGCAGGGGAGGGTGGTCCTGGCTGAGCCACCTACTCCCGCGCGGGCTCCCAGGGGCTGGTGCCACCGGCACAGGGTCCACCTGCCCTTCCCCACGGACGCAGGCAGCACAAGGGTCCAATGTGACTTGTCTTTAGAGCATCTTCAGGTCCTTGATTTTCATTAACTTCAAATGTAATTAAAAGGAGGTCCTGCTGTAGCTCAGCAGTAATGAATCCGACTAGTATCCACAAGGATGCGGGTTCAATCCCTGGCCTGGCTCAGTGGGTTAAGGATCCAGCGTTGCCATGAGCTGTGGTGTAGGTCATAGACACGGCTCACATCTGGTGTTGCTGTGGCTGTAGGCCGGCAGCTGAGGCTCTGATCTGAACCCTTAGCCTGGGAACCTCCATATGCCACAGGTGCAGTCCTAAAAAAAAAAAAAAGCAATTACCAACAATAATAATTACACAGGCCCACAGGGCAATCAGTGGTCAAGAAACTAGGCAGCCAGGGCCCTAGTTAGTCCCCGTCAGGGTTTACAACGTTAATATGCAGGGCAAACAGCTGAATCTGTCACTCACCATAAATTACTGTTTTCCCCTCTACCTCCAGGCCAGGCCCAGGACATTAAAAATGGAAATACAGGTACCTTCTAACTTGCAACCTGCTTCCTCCACACTTAGTTTATGTGATCACACAGTATTCTTAAACACTATTCCATGGTATAGATACACAAAAATTAATTTATAGCTCAGGATGGTCATTTTGATTGTTTGCCATATTTTGCTATCTTTGTACATCCCTGTTTCCTTACTTTCTAAAAATTAAAAAACAAAACAAAAAAGAAACACACGGTTTTTCTGGGAGTTCCTGTCGTGGCTCAGTGGTTAACGAATCCGACTAGGAACCATGAGGTTGCAGGTTCGATCCCTGGCCTTGCTCAGTGGGTTAAGGATCCGGCGTTGCCGTGAGCTGTGGTGTAGGTTGCAGACGCGGCTCGGATCCCGTGTGGCTGTGGCTGTGGCGTGGGCTGGCAGCTACAGCTCCTGTTAGACCCCTAGCCTGGGAACCTCCATATGCTGCAAGTGCAGCCCTAGAAAAGGCAAAAAGACCAAAAAAAGAAAAGAAAAAGAAAAAGGGTTTTCTGTACCATAGCATCAACAGAGCAAAGAATATGCAAGGCTGAGGATTTTGTTAGGCAAAGTCAAATCGCTTTCAAGAGAATATTCTTCTTGCTCTAAGGGGCAAAAGGGCAAACACACACTTGTGCACCATACTGTCTAGTTAATCCCAAAGTCCTTGCATTGTCGCCCGCTGTTCTGCTGCTGGGGGGACCCCCTGTTCCACGGGACCACCCCCAGCCCACCCTGCTGCCTTCCTCACCTGCACTGGACGCCCGGCCTCAGGGTGCAGTCGCTGTTGCAGCAGGTGTCGTTGTTCAGGTACATGATGCCAGGGTCGCACTCCTCCCCCTCGTCCACCCTGGAGTTCCCACACACTTTGTTGCTGCGCTCTTGAAAGCACTCCTGGGCCTTACTTTCAATGGTCTTATAGATGGACTGTTTACTGCAGTTCGAAAACATCTTAGGAGAAAAAGGGCCACACAGGACCCAGAATAACATAAAAATTCATTCCCAGGTAGTGTCTGTGCTGCTTCTTCAGGGACAAACTTGAACGTAAAAGCCACAATCAGAACCACCTTGAAGGTATGTCAGGTTCACTGTCCCCTCTAAATGCCACGTGTAGGAAGCACATTATCTCCTCTGCAGGATGCTAAGAAGGTAATGTGAATTTGATTAAGAGCCAAAAATTTTTCACAGGAGATTAAGCTACACAAATGCTGGGACCAACACCCCAGCCAGTCCGGCACGAGGAGGAAGTCCTGAGCTCTGCCAGACCCTAGGCCACCCCTGGCTCAGGCATGGCCCTGCTGCGGGGACAAGTGAGGACTACGCCCAGACCACTGTCTTCCTAGAATGACTCAGGCCCACAGAACTGGGTCTGCTGCTCTGGCTTACCTCTCCCTGAAATCTGTACCAACGATGCATATTTAAAGTGTTTAAAAACTGAGCTCTGTAAGAAGTGTAGTATTACACAGTCTATTAAAAGATTAAATTCCAAACTGTTACCTAAATGTCCTCATGGGTCCCCAAGATTTTAAGTTTGAGTTTTGGAGAGTTGACCAGCATCTCAAAGGAAGCCTGAACCCGGAATTCCCGTCATGGCTCAAGGGAAACGAATGAATCTGACTAGCATCCATGAGGACTCAGGTTCAATCCCTGGACTCGCTCAGTGGGTTAAGGATCCGGCGTTGCCATGAGCCGTGGTGTAAGTCACAGACATGGCTGGGATCCCTCACTGCTGTGGCTGTGGTGTAGGCCGGCAGCTACAGCTCCAATTTGACCCCTAGCCTGGCAATCTCCATATGCCACAGGTGCAGCCCTAAAACAAAACAAATCAAAAAAAAAAAAAAAAAAAAAAAGGAAGCCTGAACGCTAGCTTGCCCACTTGGTACATAGAATCATGGAAATGACATTCCGATTTCGGCATTTTACCCGGAGCTCTAAAACAGAGTCCATTTCCCAAACCATCTGAAATTATGGGGAAAAAAAAAAGAACAAGACCCGGGGAAAACGCAGCGTGGTTACTTCCAGAGGTGGGTGCAAATGGCTAAGACACCTCTGCTTCTGCCCCAGACAAAGAGGCATGAGACCCGAGGAGTGCAGAGCGCAGGACCCTTACAGGACAAACTGCACACTGGTCTCTGGCCCCAGTCCTCCGCACGGAGCTCCCAACACCCCTGTAATTTCCTGGGGAACAGAAGTGTCTTTTATGCTAATGAGCCAACTCCGAGTGGACTCCTAGCTGAGGCTGGTCACTGGAAAGACCAAGCCAGGATTAGAAGCTTAGAATATCCAGGAGTTCCCTTAGTGACTCAGTGGTTAACGAATCCGACTAAGAACCATGAGGTTGCGGGTTCGATCCCTGGCCTTGCTCAGTGGGTTAAGGATCCGGCGTTGCCGTGAGCTGTGGTGTAAGTTGCAGACGCAGCTCGGATCCCGCGTTGCTGTGGCTGTGGCGTAGGCTGGTGGCTACAGCTCCTGTTAGACCCCTAGCCTGGGAACCTCCATATGCCGCGGATGCAGCTCTAGAGAAAAGGCAAAAAGACAAAAAAAAAAAAAAAAAAGAAGAAGCTTTGAATATCCAACCCCACCACCCATTCTCCTGTGAAGGGACAAGGGCTAAAAATGGAGTTAATGAGCGATCACGCCCATGTGATGACACCTCCGTAAAAATCCCAAAAGTACAGAGTTCGGAGAGCTTGGGGGTTGGTGGGTACGTGGGGTGCTGGGAGAGGGCTGCACTCAGCTCCTTCCCACACATGTCACCTGATGCACCTCTTCCATCTGATGGCCATCTGTATCCTGGTCATATCCTTTTGTCATCAACTGGTGAAATATTAAGTGTTTCCCTGAGTTCTATAAGCCGCTCTAGCAAACTCACTGAACCCAAAGAGGGGGTCACTGGGAACCTCCAATCTAGAGACAACTGTTCAGGTGAGGACCTGGGCTTACAACTGGTATCCAAGGGCTGGTGGGGGGGCCATCTTGTGGGACAGAGGCTTTAACCGTGGCCATCTGGAGTTCCTTTTGTTGCTCAGCAGTTAATGAATCTGACTAGGAACCATGAGGATGCGGTTCAATTCCTGGCCTTGCCATGAGCTGTGGTTTAGGTCGCAGACGCTGCTCAGATCTGCGTTGCTGTGGCGTACGCCGGCGGCTGCAGCTCCGGTATGACCCCTAGCCTGGGAATCTCCATATGCCTCAGGTGCGGCCCTAAAAAAAACCCAAAAAGAATAAAAATTTTAAAAAACCTTGGCTGTCTGATGCTACCTCCAGGAAGATGGTGTCAGAAATGAGTTACACCCAGCGGGTGTTGCAGGAAACTGCTTGATGTAAAGAAAAACCTCTCCCCATCTGGTGACCAGAAGTGTCAGAAGTGAAGTGAGCTATGCGAACAGTAAAGCTGACACACGGAAGAAACACAATAGGAAAGGAAGGACTGGGTTTTCCTGAGGTAGGAAGAAAAAAAAGTTTTGTTTTTCCTTTACAACCCTGTAAAAGTGACTGACCATTCCATCAAATACCAAAAGAATTACTCTCTGGAAGATACTGAAGGCACCATCATCCTAAACAGAAACACTGAACTGATTTGTTACAAGGATCTTCCAATTTATTTTTATAGTAAAGATGTTTAAGGGACCTGGTTATTTCTGTCCAGGCCTCAGGCATCAGTATTTTGCTGGGTTTATTCACCAGCATTGTAGATTCATGAGCTCAGTTTTTACCAGTTCTTTATGGAAGACCAGGTCCTTATGAATTCAGATTTACACTCAACCAATAGGACGATCTCTCCACTAATTTATCAGAGTCACACCATCCAGCAGCCGATCCCTGGGACAGAGCTAAGGGAAAAGTGATGACCCTTAATGCTCACTTCTGCTGCCTCCAGACTCCCTGAAGACCTCGGAGCCTTGCCCTTGCATCCTTGCCCCACATACGCTTCTCCTGCTACCAACAAACGCTCCTAAGAGGTTACGATCCCTAACGCCACATGCTCACAGCAAAGCCTGTGGCCTGACGCGTCTCAGAGGCTTGTCTGGTGGAAGGTGCCACGTTCTGTCTTTCTAGAGCAAGGAACCACCTCATTTTTGTCCTGTAGCCCCTTTTTACCTAGTTAAAAACATGTTTTATTACATAATTCATTTAAAATGTAGATTAGAAGATGCTCAGTATCTTTTTACAAGGGGACTGCTACTTGATAAACCAGACTAGTAAAAAAAAAAAAAAAAACATGTTTGGGACAAAATAAATAAATTGATAAACTGTTCTTCACTGATTAGCAGCTCCAGAAATAAATGCCTCTGCCCAGCCTCTGTTCTCATTAGCAAGTTCTTACAGGGCTGTTCGAGGAGCCCACGGTGGAAGTTTCACTTAGGAAGAACACGCAAGAGGAAGAGTTAGCAGCGCGCATGCTCACTTGCGAGTCTGCAAAGTAAAATACTTTCCTCCTAAAGTCCTGAGGCCATCCTCATAGCCAAGCAGCAGTGACTCATGACCAGCTGCACTGTCTAATACGGCAGCCACCAGCCGTGTGTGGTTACTTTGATTCCTTTTTCCTCGCCACATAGTCATACTTCTCATTACAGAGGTGTTCAGGCCTCTGCTGGGTGCAGAGAATGGCATGGTGCAGGCTCACTGCCCTCGCCAGCGTCAGCATGGACCAGCTCACGGCCTCGCAGCTCGCCTACACTAGGAACACTTCCCCTCTGCTCCCGCACTGGCTTTCTGTTTGGGCTTTCTGCAGTTTTATGAAGGCATGTTTTGCATATCACAAAATTCACCCATTTCAACTGTAGATTCAGTGCCTTCATAGCATCAGTTTTATAACACTTCACCTCCTCAGCAAGGTCCTGCGCCTCCTTTTACAGCTAATGCCCGGTCCCACCTATAGCCTGAGGCAACCCCTACTGAATTTACATAAAACAGAATTTTTTTTTTGTCTTTTTGTCCTTTTATGGCCACACCCATGGCATATGGAGGTTCCCAGGCAAGAAGTCTAATGGGAGCTGTAGCCAACGGTCTATACCACAGCCATAGCAACTCCAGATCCAAACTGCATCTGCTACCTACACCACAGCTCACGGCAACGCCGGATCCCTAACCCACTGAGCAAGGCCAGGGATCGAATCCGCAACCTCATGGTTCCTAGTCCGATTCGTTAACTGCTGTACCACAATGGGAACTCTCCCAAAACAGAATTTAAAATACAAATCCTCAGTCCCTCCAGCCACATTTCAAGTGCTCACTGGCCTCGTGTGCCTAGTGGATACTGTACTGGGTAGAAGAGATACAGAATATTTCCATCATCACAGAAAATTCCAGTGAATGTCGCTGAACTGTAATATACATGATTAGAAATGTAGAGATGGAGATCCCACCATGGCTCAGTGGAAACGAATCTGACTAGTATCCATGAGGATGCAGGTTCGATCCCTGGCTTCGCTCAGTGGGTTAAGGATCCAGCGTTGCCATGAGCTGTGGTGTAGGTTGCAGACGCGGGTCGGATTTGGCATTATCGTTAAGTGTGGCATAGGCCAGCAGCTACGGCTCTGATTCAACCCCTAGCCTGGGAACCTACATATATGCCACGAGTGCAACCTAAAAAAAAAAAAAAAGGAAATGCAGAGATAACCTCCGAGAAAAGGAGAAAAATTGAATAGGGTGTCTGGCACATTGTAAGAACAGGCAAAACGGGCAAGGAAGAGTTCCCCAGGCACAAGCTGTCAGCCGAGGAAAAAGCATGTTTCCAAAACATGGAAAGCAAGAGAGGACGGGGCTTTACCCGTAAAAGCCAAAGAAAATGAGAAACAACCACCAAAAGAGTAACAAGAAGAACATGAGACCACTGGAATTTTAAAAGGCAGGGTTGGGGCCAGGGAGGCACAAAAGGAAGCCCCCGCTCCGGCCCTGGTCAGCTTCCGAAGAGGGGTCGGACAAACCCCTGCCCATCTCGCCTGATCAGAGGCAGACCTGCAGCCGCTCCCCAGCCCACTAACGCAGCGCAAACCCACGACGCTGTCCACAAGACGCCCTGCGCTGCACAACTTCAAGCAAAAGGGAAAAGGACCTATGAATACTTTCAGTTCGGACTCTACAAGTCAGTCCCGGCCACTCTTAGGAAGGTCTCTGAAGCGGTTTCCCACGTCCCAGGTCTGCACTCTACCAGACACGCTCAACAGAAAATCCCTCCTCTAGTTGCTCAACAAATAATTCTGTGTGCTAGGTACTCAGAACAGGCACTGAAGACAGAGTCGTAAGCCAGAAA
The DNA here is from genome assembly GCA_004024745.2 of Catagonus wagneri. Taxonomy (NCBI): domain Eukaryota; kingdom Metazoa; phylum Chordata; class Mammalia; order Artiodactyla; family Tayassuidae; genus Catagonus; species Catagonus wagneri. The sequence goes on from PVHT021183517.1 coordinate 4,889,046, forward strand.
GGCAAGCGCCCTACCCACAGGAGGCTTAGAGTCTGGCAAATTAAATATTTTGTTACAAAAGTTTATGAAAACGTGCAAACTATGAAGAGTTTATGAATGACAACTTACAAATGAAATGACAGCAAATCTCTAACTGAAAGCCTGAGCCCACTGGACCCTGCAAACTAGGACTCCAGAGCGAGCCATCACACAGACTGCTTTTCCCCACAGCCCAAACCACGCCCGATTAACCTCGACAACAGTCCAAAGAACCAGATCTGGATGGACCACAATCCACTCTAAAACGTACAACCAAGTTTCATGGAACTTTATAATGTGCAGTTCCATCCCTAGAAGGGAAGGCGCTTCTGAGCTCTCGTTACAATTAGCGTGGCCTCTTCCTTTCCAACCCCGTTAAAAAGCTCAGAAGGCACATACCTTATTGTTCTCATGATCACCGCTCACGGCTATGGGATACATGACATATTTTCCTCCCTGATCCTCGTTTGGGGCGCACTCCGCTAGACCATCCGGATCGTGCTCCGCTCCAAAGTTGTGCCCCAACTCATGAGTTGTCACGAGGTCGGCTTCCTGAAGGGCCGCACAGAGAAAACGTTATTCCCCAATACCTGGCCACCCTTGCTTCGGCTTGCTGGGCCTTGCTATCTGAAACAGGGTCCTGACCCATCAGAGCAACAGTTACAGCTGGTCTAGACTTCTTCTGTCAATTACAGAAGTTAGAATACATAGGACTTCATTTAACACTATTAAATAGAATCATAATGTAAGAAAATAAACTTGGAGTTTCCATAGTGGCACAGTGGTTAACGAGCCCAACTAGTAACCATGAGGACACGGGTCGATCCCTGGCTTTACTCAGTGGGTTAAGGATCCCATGTTGCCGTGAGCTGTGGTGTAGGTCACAGATGTGGCTCGGATTCCACGTTGCTGTGGCGTAGACGGGCAGCTCCAGCTCCAGTTTGACCCCTAGCCTGGGAACTGCCATATGCCGCAAGTGCGGCCCCAAAAAGATTAAAAAAAAGGAAAAGAAAAGATATACTGGACTGTATACCTGAAACTAATACAACATTGTAAGTCAACTGTATGCCAAGGAAATTTATAATGATAATAATGATAATAATAAAACTAGGAAAAAAACATGTACTACAAAAAAAAAACAGACTGGAATACCCTTAATGAGGGAAACACTGATTCCAAACACTGTCTGGTACTGTTAAACCAAAGAGCCAACTGCCGTCAATCACTCAGGCTCCCACCCCTCATCCCAGTCATCCCCCTGTTAAAATCTACGTACGGAGGGGCGGGGGTAAAAATAAGGAAGAACAACAAAACAGTGTTCCTTTTCTGAATTCAGGGACTGGATTCATGTCCAATGACAATCTAAAATGACCTAGAGGACAGAATCCAGTTAGAGGGCTGTACTGAACCTATCAGACCACCAGAGGATTTCTACCCAAACATAACAATGAATTTAGGGAGTCCCATCATGGCTCAGCGCTAACGAACCCAACTAGTATCCCTGAGGACGAGGGTTCGATCCTGGCTGTGGTGTAGCTGTAGCTGTAGCTCTGATTCAACCCCCCGCCTGGGAACCTCCATATGCTGAAGGTGCAGCACCCCTAAAAAGAAAAAATGAATTCAGTAAAGCTAAAAATTTTCCCATATTTATCTACATAAAATAACAAATTAAATTACTGATCTTTTTCTAAGGTGGGGGAGTCACTTCACAGAACTTGAAAATATTTGTCATGGAGTTCCCATTGTGGCTCAGTGGTTAATGAATCCAACTTGGAACCACGAGGTTGCGTGTTCAATCCCTGGCATCGCTCAGTTGGTTAAGGATCAAGCATTGCTGTGACTGTGGCGTAGGCTGGCGGCTACAGCCCCAATTGGACCCCTAGCCTGGGAACCTCCACATGCCGCAAGTGCGGCCCTAGAAAAGGCAAAAAGACAATCAAAAAAAAAGAAAATATTTGTCATATTTTGAAAGACACCAAATTTTTTAAGACAGAGTCCCAATTCTGAAACCAATCTCCTGAAGATTTCTAAGTGTTTAAAAGATGGTAGGAAAGAAAACTTTGTAATTTCAGCAAAAAGTACTCAAATCCCAAAAGTACAATATGGAGGAATAATTCCAAACTGTGCTTGGAAAAATTCATTGGTGGATGGACTAACAGACTGATGCTTCAAAAACATCAAAGCAATTTATTTTCTGTTCTATGTGTCTTATAAAATTTCTGGAAAACATGTTATACAATTAAACAAGATGATGCTGATACCAAAGGATTCTAAAAATTGATTAGTATATTTTTTTTCTCTCATCCTATTTTACTGGTTTTTGTTTTTTTTTTTTTTTTTTTTGCTTTTTAGGGCCACACCTGCGGCATATGGAGGTTCCCAGGCTAGGGGTCGAATCAGAGCTGCAGCTGCCGGCCTACGCCATAGCCACAGGAATGCAGGATCCGAGCCGCATCTGTGACCTACACCACAGCTCATGGCAACACCGGATCCTTAACCCACTGAGGGAGGCCAGGGATCGAACCCAAAACCTCAAGATTCCTAGTTAAATTCATTTCTGCTATGCCACCACGGGAACTCCTCACTTTTTTTTCTTTTAATCAACCAAACTCCATTATTTATTTATTGGGGATGGGAGGGGAGTGCTACACTCACAATATATGGAAGATCCCGGGCCAGGGATCAAATCTGAGCCACATCTGCGACCAACGCTATAGCTGCAGCAATGCCGGGTCCTTAACCCACTGCTCGGGGGCCAGGGGGTGCCTCCAGCAGAGACAGGTCAGACCATTAACCCACTGCACCACAGGGGGAACTCCCAAAGTCCGTAATTTATACTAGGGTTCACTCTCTGTGCTGTAGTTTCTGTGGTCTGACAAATGCATAATGTCTTATCTCCATGATTAATGTACACAGAATAGTCTCAACACTGAAAAACGCTCTGTGTTCTGCCTGCTCATTCCCCCTCCACTACTGGCAGCCACTCCTCTCTTTACTGCCTCTAGGATTTTGCCGTAAGCAGAACGTCATATAGATAGAATCAAACAGGAAGCAGTCTTTTCAGGTTGGCTTCTTCTACTCGGTGATCTACATTTATGCGTCCTCCATGTCTTTTTATGACTTGACAGCTATTTTTATTTTTAAGTTGCTGAGTAAAATTCCATTGTCTGGATGTACCAGTTTGTCCATTCGCTTACTGACAGACACCTTAGTCGCTTCTAAATCTTGGCAATTACCACCAAAACCGTGTATACATCAGTGTGCGGGTTTGTGTGAGGACTCCTCAGAGTAAAGACTAAGGAATTTGGCTGCTGCATCCTATGGCTAAGAGTAGGTTTAGTTTTACAAGAAACTGCCAAACCATCTTCCTAAGTGACCACAGCATTCTACATTCCCACAAGCAATGTATGAGAATTTGCGTTGCTCCACATCCTCACTAGTATTTGGCATCATCAGTATTTTGGATTTCAGCCATTCTAATCATTGGATAATAGTATCTCAACATCGTTTTGATTTGCAGTTTCCTAATAACATGTACTGTTGAGCATCTTTTTATATGTCTGCCATCTGTGTATCTTCTTTGGTAACATGTCTATTAAGATCTTTTGCCTTTTTTTAAATTGAATTGTTCATTTTTTTATTGCTGAGGCTTTAGTATACTCCATATATATATATATATATACATATATACATATATACATATATATATTTTTTTTTTTTTGTCTTTTTGCCTTATCTAGGGCCACACACACGGCATATGGAGGTTCCCAGGCTAGGGGTCTAACAGGAGATGTAGCTGCTGGTCTTCGCCACAGCCACAGCAACGCGAGCGGGATCCGAGCGGCGTCTGCAACCTACACCACGGCTCACGGCAACGCCGGATCCTTCACCCACTGAGCGAGGCCAGGGATCGAACCCGCAACCTCATGGCTCCTAGTCGGATTCGTTAACCACTGCACCAGGACGGGAACTCCCCCTTACACAGTGTGGATAGCGGTCCCTTGTCAGTAGTTGCAGGATGAAAGGCTTCAGAGGGGATGCCCTCAGGAAAAGCAATAATCGTGACTGGTCTCAAAAGAAGTTGGACAGCTCACTATTATTTTCTTCTTTATACTTTTTATTTTCATATTTCTCACTAAACACATTTTTTAAGGCAGAAACAAAAAACAGTAGGTTATTAATTTGTGTGTGTGTGTGTAGCCACACATGCGGCATATGGAGGTTCCCAGACGAGGGACGGATTCTAAGCTGCAGCTGCGGCAACACCAGATCCTTTAACCCACGGTACCCGGCCAGGCTGGGGATCGAACCCACATAGCCACAGCGACCTGAGCCACTGCAGTTGGATTCGTGACCCACCGTGCCACAGAAGGAACTCTAGTAGGTATTATCTTTTAAATAGATACCAACATAAATATGTAATAGCAGGGATCCTACCACAAGAAACTCAAAATCTACTCTTTCAGAAATGAGAAGAGCAGGAGCTTCTGCTGTGGCACAACAGGATTGGCAGCATCTCTGGGGCACTGGGACGAAGGTTTGATCCCCAGCCCAGCAGAGTGGGTTAAGGATCTGGCATTCCTGCAGCCGCAGGTTGCAACTGTGGTTTGGATCTGAACCCTGTCATGGGAACTTCCATATACCACAAGACAGCCAAAATAAATTAATTAATTACAATATTTTTTAAAAAGCAAAAGAACATACCTTTGTAAGGATGGTTTTACCATAATTTTTTGTGCTGGTCAAACCACTATTTAAATAGATATTTTTCTTTCCAATGGGACTATAATAAGCTAAAGGAAAAAGAAAACAGAGACAAATTGCTTGTTCAGTAGAGAACTATAATATAATCCAATCAGCTCGCTATTCCCACAAATTCATAAGACAAATGGAAAACTTACCCTTTGGACAGACACCTCCATGACTGTTTGCTCTGGGAGAACCAACATAAGCTAATCCAAGAGTTCCCATATCAAAATCTTGGTAGGTGAAAAGATGTGCCAGGCAAACTTTTGATGCTTCTTCAGCTATATCAAAGCTAAATTGCTTTATTAAAAAAAATTGTTACATCAGACTAAAAAAAGTTTCAACTGAATATTCCAGGACAGTACCATACTATATGACTGCAATTTTTTTTACTTTTTTTTTTTTTTTGCCTTATTTGGGCCACACCCACGGCATGTGGAGGTTCCCAGGCTAGGGGTCTAATCAGATCTGTAGCTGCCGGCCTTCGCCACAGCCACAGCAATGCAGGATCCGAGCCACGTCTGCAACCTACACCACAGCTCACGGCAACGCCGGATCCTTAACCCACTGAGCAAGGCCAGGGATCGAACCCACAACCTCATGGTTCCTAGTCGGATTCGTTAACCACTGAGCAATGACGGGAAATCCTTTTTTTACATTTTTAAAATCCGAAGTACAGTTGATGGATATGTTACAGGTATACAATACAGTAATTCACAATTTTTAAAAGGTAATACTCCATTCATAGCTATAAAATATTGGCTATGTTCCCCATGTTGTACAATATATCCTGGTAGCTTATTTTATACCTAATAGTTTGTACCTCTCAAGCTCCATCCCTCCTACCGCCCCTTCTCCCTTCCCTCTCCCCACTGTAACCCTAATTTATTCTCTGTATCTGTGAGTCTTTCTTTTTTGCCACATTCACTAGTTTGTTGTATTTTTTTAGATTTTACATATAAGTGATATCATATATTATTTATCTTTCTCCAAGTCCATTCATGCTGTTGCAGATGGCAAATTTTCATTTTTTATGGCTTAGTACTCCAGTGTGTGTGTGTGTGTGTGTGTGTGTGTGTGTGTGTGTGTACACACATACATACAACACAACTTTTTGCCTGTTCTTTTTTTTTTTTTTTTTTTTTTGCTTTTTAGGGCTGCACTCATGGCATATGGAGGTTCCCAGGCTAGAGGTCTAATCAGAGGTGCAGCCACGCCAGATTCGAGCTGCATCTGTGATCTACACCACAGCTCTCAGCAACGCTATATTGTTAACCCACTGAGCAAGGCCAGGGATCAAACCCGCAACTGCGTTGTTCCTAGTCAGATTCGTTAACCACTGCACCACGACGGGAACTCCTGTCTGTTCTAATAGTCATTACTTTATTAGTTGTTTTTCAATACAGAAGTGAGTTGCAAACAAAAATACATTCATGCAATCTTTTATGTTTAGTTATGTCTACGTTTGGTTTGGTGGGGGTTTTAAAATGTACTTTGATTTTTTTAATGCTTAAAATGAGAGGTCAGGGAGTTCTGGTTGTGGCTCAGCAGTAATGAGCCCAACTAGTGTCCATGAGGTTGCACAGGTACATTTACCAGTGCTCTTTATTTTTCACCTAGATTTGAGTTACTGTTATCGTCCATTCATTTTGGCCTGAAGGACTCTTTTTTAAATTTAGGGCCACACCTGCAACCTATGGAAATTCCTGGGCTAGGAGTCGAATCGGAGCTGTAGCTGCCAGTCTACACCACACCTACAGCAAAGCAGGATCTAAGCTGCATCTGCGACCTACACGACAGCTCACGGCAACACCAGATCTTTTAACCCACTGAGCAAGGCCTGGGATCCAACCCGCACACCCTTGAGCCACAATGGGAACTCGCCGGAAGAACTTTTTTTAAATTGAAGTATAGCTGATTTACAATGTTGTGTTAATTTCTGCTGTACAGCAAAATGACTGAGTTATTCACATACACACATTCTTTTTAAGTTATTTTCTATTATGGCTTGTCACAGGATACTGTAGACAGCTCCCTGGGCTACAGGGTAGGAACTCACTGTCCATCCATTCTATACGTAACAGTTTACACCTGCCAATCCCAAACTCCCGCTGCACCCCCAGCCCACCCAGCTTTGGCAACCACAAGTTTGCTCTCTAGAACTGTACCACATCTTCTTTATCCATTCATCTACTGGTGGACACTTAGGTTGCTTCCAATCCTTGGCAACTGTAAATAATGCTCCTAAGAATCTTTCCAAATTAGTCTTTTTATTCCTTCGAGCAACAGCAGTTCTGCACCAGCAGTCACAGAACTATGTGGTAGACTGCTCCTTGCCCACGTTCTCACTCACCACACTGATGACAAGCAGACTGTCGTGGGGGTGGGGGAGCGCAAAAAGGAAAGAGGCTGGAGCTTTTCCTACTGGTCCAGGACTAGGAGGGTGCCGTAAGGACATGCAGTTCAGCACTAGGGACACTCCCATTCTGTGCAGGAGGGCTTTGAGACTTCTCCTGGGTGATCTCAGCACCTCACACGAAAACAGCTCCCACTCAAGTATTTCGAGGATTAGATTGGTTTGGTAGGGGTTTTAAAATGTACTTTGGTTTTACAATGTTTAGGAATTATAAACTTAGGGAAAACATATATGCCTAGTTTTATGCTACTAAAATTAAGATAAAAAAAACATTTAAGTCAGCACTGGTGCTTCGAGAGGATTTTTTTTCTTAAAAGGGGTCTACATATTACTTTAAAAACCTATACCATAACAATCCACAGACCGTAAATTATAAAGACTTTGATTTTTCCTTTTTTTTTTTTTTTGGCCACACCTACAACATGTGAAAGTTCCCAGGCAAGGGACTGAACCGACGCTATAGCAACAACCCGAGCCACTGCAATGACAACAGATCCTAAGCCACTGCACCACAAGAGAATGCCAGACTTTGATTTTTTCAATGCTTAAAATGAGAGGCCAGGGAGTTCTGGCTGTGGCTCAGCAGCAATGAGCCCAACTAGTGTCCATGAGGACGAAGATTCGATCCCTGGCCTTGCGCAGTGGGTTAAGGATCCAGCATTGCCATGAGCTGTGGTGTAGGTCATAGACTTGACTCGGATCTGGCATTACTACAGCTGTGGTGTCGGCATGTGATTCATCCTCTAACCTGGAAACATCCACATGCCATATGTGCAGCCCTAAAAAGCAGTGACAACAACAAAAAAGAGCGGTCAGGAAGCCCTGTACGAGGAATGAAGTGTTCCCAGGAAAAGTCTCCCTAGCCACAGTGCGACTCTGACAGTCCCATGGTGACAGGGTGAGGCTCTGGGCATCTATCAGGAACCTCAGGGAGGAGAACTGGAGAGCAGCATCTGGGGAGGCGAGTCATTCCTTTTTGTTTCTCCCCAGATGGGGCTTGTCTGGAGGCCACAGAGAAGCAGAGGTGGGATCACTCAGCTGTCCAGGAGTCAGGAGATCTGGCCACTTGATTTTGACTCTGTGATGCCCAGCTGTGTAACTAACCATATGGAAAGTCATTTAACGTTGCTGTTACATGCTGAACTGTGTCCCCCCGAAACTCATCTGCTGTCCTAACTCCTAGTACCTCTCAACATGACTGTATCTGGAGCCAGGACCTTTAAAGACGTGATGAAGGTAAAATGAGGTCATATGGGCAGGCTAATCCGAAATAACTGGGGCCCTTACAAGAGGAGCTGGGGCACAGACGGACACAGAGGGAGGACCGTGTGAGGACATAGGGAGAAGACAACCATCTACAAGCCACACAGACCCACCTCAGAGGAAACCAGCCTCGCCAACACCTTGATCTTGGACTTTGAGCTCCAGAACTGTGAGAAAATAATTTTTTTTCCTTTTTTTTTAATGCCACACTTGCGGCATTAATGCCACACTTCCCAGGCTAGGGGCTGAATTGGAGCTGTAGCTACTGGCCCACGCCACAGCCACAGTAGTGTCAGATCCGAGCCGCATCTGTGACCTGCAACAACGGATTCTTAACCCACTGAGCAAGGTCAGGGATGGAACTTGTATCTTCATGGATACTAGTCAGATTCGTTTCTGCTGAGGCATGAATAAATTTCTATTGTTTAGACTGCCCACTCTGCGGTGCTCTGTTACTGGCAGCCAAAGACTAACACACTTGGCTAAGTCTTTAGAAGACCAAAGGTGCTAACTCAAACTGCCTCTCAGGGTGGCTGACAGACAGCATCAGACAAGGTATATGAGTGTTATACAGACACAGCACTCTATGGATCTCAACCTGGATGAAAAACTGAAAACGCCCTCTAATACATTCACGCTCTGAAAACTTGATTCTGGCCTTGTGAGACTATAACTGGAGGATCCAGATGAGCCACACCGTGCCTGGACTAACCCTAGAAACTATCAGATAAATGAAAGTGTGTGTTAAGCTGCTAAATTTACACTAATTTGTTAGAGCAGCCACAGAAAACTAATACATTAACAACAGAGGAAAAAATAATCGCTTCACAGACAGGCACTTATAACAAAGCAAGAGTACACACAGACAGTGACCACGTGACAAAAAGGATAAATCATATCTTGTCAAGGCAAAAATCTATATGGCATAAAAATGCTTAGGTTAATTATCCTTAGGTTTATTACCAGAATAAAAACACAAAAATTTCTGTAGAGAACTTTCAGATCTCCAAGGACTGAATCCCAACCGCAGCTACTTTCTGCGCTGCAGCTGTGGCAACGTCAGATCCTTTAATCCACCACACCAGGTTGGAGATCGAACCCGCGCCTCCACAGCAACCCAAGCCACTGCAGCCAGATTCTTAACCCTCTTCACCAGAGCAGGAACTCCAAGTTATATTTCTATCATCTAATCCATTTTCATATCATTTGCTAATTGTTGACCAAAGAGCTCTCTCTACTGATAAACTTCAAAGAGACCTAACAAAACGGTGTGTAAAAAATTTATATGTTGGGTATCCATCAGTTTTCTAAAGCCCTATTACTTCATCAGATTTGCAAAGATATTAAGGTTAAGAAGCACAACTTTTTTTTTTCCTTTTTTCAGCAGTCTCTGCAGCATATACAAGTTCCCGGACCAGGGATCAAATGTGAGCCGGAGCTGCAACATACACCACACAGCTGCAGCAATACCAGATCCTTAACCCACTGTGCTGGGCTGGGGATGGAACTGGTACCTCCACAGAGACAAGCTGGATTGTTAACCCACTGTGGTACAGTGGGAACTCCCAAGAAGCACTGATTTCTAACTTTTTTCATTTCTGCCCACCTTGCTGTCTGTCCTACACCACAGTCACAGCAACGTGGGATCCAAGCTGCATCTGTGACCTACACCACAGCTCACAGCAACACTGGATCCTTAACCCACTGAGTGAGGCCAGGGATCGAACCTGCATCCTCATGGACACTAGTTGTGGTCGTTACCACCAAGCCACAATGGGAACTTCCTCACTCACCTTTTCTAATACACCCCTCATTAATACAGACATGACCTAAACTTTTAGAAATCACACAGTGGTGCCAATAGTATCACATCCAGGATTCCACAACCTACCTCTAGCAACATCTTCACATCCCAAGCATCCTTTTCTTCGTTTGGATAACTTTTTGCCATATTGTAGTGCCTTTCACCAGGTTTAACCTCTTGTGGAGACTTGAGAATGCGAATCTGTACTTAAAGAGATAAAATACTTAGAGAACACTTCAGAAAGTCACAAGACTGAAACTGTTTCAGCTATTCAGAAAAAGACCATTAACCATTCAGAAAAGTTTTCAAGCTAAAATTCTATAGAATTCTTCAGCTCTAGTATCTAATTTTTTTGGGGGGGACGGTGGGTCTTTTTAGAGCCATACCAGCAGCATTTGGAGGTTCCCAGGCTAGGGGTCAAATTAGAGCTATAGCTGCTAGCCTATACCACAGCCACAGCAATACCAGATCCAAGCCGCATCTGTGACCTACACCACAGATCATGGCAACACCGGGTCCTTAATCCACTGAGCAAGGCCAGGGATCAAACCCGCAACCTCATGGATACTAGGTGGGCCCATTACTGCTGAACCACGACAGGAACTCCCTCTCATCTTTTTTCTAATGTTTAAAAACAAACTGAGAGGCAAATGGTTTGGAAAACATATATGTCAACGAATTATTTATAAACTTATAAATGCACTCAAAGTTTTATTTCCCTCTGTATTTAGTTGGAAAAAATGAAAACCTAGGTTCCATGAGCCAAAATAATTTATTCCAATTATAGTCAATGATTCAGAGATGCAGAACAGCAAGATGTCAGGCACTGCACACCACAGGAAGAGTATAAAGAATAGGGGCTTTTTCTTATACATATAATACAAATCTATATTAATCCTACTTAAAAAGGGGGGGAGGGGGACAAATGTTTCCCTCCAAAGGAAACACAGAGGTTTGCAAAACTGAAAAAGGAACAAAGCCATGCTCAGCTCCTTGTTTCTGGCATCTCTTCCCATCTGCTCGCCTACAGAAGGGATATTGGGGCCTGCTCAGCTACCCTGCGGTGAACTCACTAGGTGGGCTCTGCAGCTTTGGTGGTGGGTGTTCGAGATCAATTCTGGGATGAACGAGGTGGGAGCCCACTCTGCACAACTAAACCACATATCCTCCAAGCCGCTACCATCATTAAAGAAGCTGGTATTTTGGAGTTTCCTACGTGGCTCAGTGGTTAACGAACCTGACTAGCATCCATGAGGTTGCGGGTTCGATCCCTGCCCTCGCTCAGTGGGTTAAGGATCTGCTGTTGCCATGTGAGGTAGTGTAGGTCGCAAACATGACTCAGATCCTGCCTGGCTGTGGCACAGGCCGGCAGCTACAGCTCCAACTGGGCCCCTAGCCTGGGAACTTCCAATGCTACGGGTGTGGCCCTTAAAAAAAAGAGGCTAGTATTTTAATCTCCACTCATAACCATTTTTCTTTTTTCAATTTTGGTTCCAAATTCCTAAAGCTAAAAGGAGCTTACGTCTCCTAAAACTCAAACAATGATGCAGCTATTTTAAACAAGTGAGGAAGCTTTCTATGTACCATAATGGAATAATCATCAGCATATTCATGAAATGAAAAAGCAAGGTGCAAAAAAGTACAACATACCACAATAATGTCAAATACACACATATAACATACCACATGCTACACATGCATAAAATATCTCTGGACGATATGGAGGAAACTAGGGACATGGATGTCTCTGGGGGAAGGAACTAGTTTGACAATGGGTAGAGGTTGAGAAGACTTACTTTTCACTGGCTTTTGTACCATGTGTATATATTACCTATTCAAATAATAACTTAAAAAAGAAAATGCAAAACAGTAAAAAGAGAATGGAAAGGGGGAAATAATTCTCTTAGTTTTATACAAATACTATAAAACTTAAACATTTACAAGTACATGATTTCAAAAGCTTTTTTCTTTTTATTCTATAAATGCTACACTGCAGAACCTATAAGAATATAGTTTAGTACAAAAAGGCTGGAAAAAATAGACAATAATTCCCTTAATTTATATGTCAAAATGTCTACCCAAAGCAATACTCAATTTCAGAAGTCTTGATAATCAGTCTTAAAAATTTGGAAAAATTTTTACTATATGATATAATTAGGATGATAATGATACACAACTGCTGGACATTTAAGAGCTAAGAACTCAGGAGATTTCTGGGGAAAGAGATATAATGGTTCTGTATGTATAAATGCCTTGCAAATATAGGTAATATTTTTGAGTAAATTTTCTAAGGATTCAACAACACATGCTAGAATTCTAACTAGACACTAAGCATAATCAAAGAAAAATAAAGCAGTATAAGGGATAAAAAGGCTATGAATTCAAAAAAAAAAGATCATAGCAGCACAAAAAGGCTTTCTGCATAAAACAAACATAAGAAAAGAATATTTCATAATCTATAAATAATTAATATAAAAATGCTGTTAAGTTTCAGATAAAAATTACTGGCATTTCAGAGTATTTATTTATGATTAAAGTAGAAGATAAGTTCTGGCATTTTGAATACAAGTGACAAATATTTGCATCACATAACTTAGCTGAGTATTACAAGCCACATCTATTGATAAATACCTGCTCTATCTGTATTCCATAACCTTTAAAACCTGCATTGTCCCATGAAGTGTTCCGATAGATGTCATCAACTCTGTCAATAAGCTCTATCTGTGTGTATGAAAGAGAGAGGGAGAGAAAGGCGTTAGGTGTCTTTACCACCCTGTGCAATGTAACATAAGCTCTGCGGGGATTAAGACAATCAGTTTAGATAACACACCATTGTAAAAGTCTCACCAATTACAAAAAACAAGCATTAAATAAATGTTCGTCTTCACATGGACAGCTCTAATAAAGAAACTATTCCTGAGGGTTTGGGATGGAAATGCAATAAAATTTAGTTGTGATGATATTTGTACACTTATAAATATAATAAAATTCATTAAGTAATAAAAAAATAAAGAAAAAAAACGAAAGAAACTATTCCTAGCCTCAAACTTGTTAAAATGTTGTTAGCCAGAATAAAGCGGTGGTACACACAGTTCATCCCAAATTTCAGGTAATCCACTGCATATAGAACCAAAACACTAAGTAATGGGCTTTTTAAAAACTGCCACTCTAGTCAACTACAAAAATAAACATTAAAGTCAATTTACCTAAAATATCCCTAAGAAGTACTCTATTCACGCTCTCTCTTGTCAAGTAACTCAAAAAAAAAAAAAAAAAAAAAATTAAAACAACCCACACCTTTTTCAGAAACAGGCAGGGAGTAGTGATAAGATACTGCTCGCTCTATCTGGGCTCCTCCCTGGGCAAAGCGCAGAACTGAGGACCAGGTAAAAACGGAGACAGAGGTCAAGGCCTCATCCTCCGTCTTTCCTCCTGTCCTCTGGTTTGGAGGGAGGAGTGGGCAGGAGAGAACACTGAGCAGGGAGCGGCAGCATAACAGCCAAGGACACCTCAAACTGCAGACGAACAAAATATTCATCGCCTGACATTTAATTGCTCAAAACCTGAGGCTAGTTCTAGGCACTGTAAAGCAAGCTGCAGGTCTGAGAAGCTGTTCTTTGCTTACAGAAACTGTTAAGACTAAGAAACACAGTTTTTAAGACCAGACCTCTCATTATATTCAAACTCTTGTGTAATGAATGAACAAAGAAGCAAACTAGGAGCCCCTAACACAAAACCCATACTAAGAAAGAAGCCTTTCAAGAAAGACTCTCTTACTTCGGACCAAGAACTACAGTGACTCCACACACTCCTCCTACAGCCTTCATAATAAATTCACTTGACAGGGAAGGGAAGGAACAACGGGTGAGGAAGGGCCCCCAAACCACACAGATGGGAATGAAAAAGGCAGGAGAAAGACTCTGCCGCGCTGGGCTCTGCACTGCGAATGAGTAGCCGCATTCTTTAACTCCCTCAACAACGCCATTTCAGGCAGTGCCAAGTTATCACGAGGAATGAGGTCATACTGACAAAAATGTCAATGAAATATGATTCTCTTGACTTTTAAAATTACAATAGTAAATGCTTAAAAATCCAGCAGCAGTACCCTTGCCCTATGGTCAGGACCACAAAACTCCCATCTTTTTCACAGTTACAGTTCAATAGTTAGCCATTTTCTACAACATAAGCCAAACTGACCAACTCTTCCGACGTACACACATAAACAAAAGTAATACACACAAGTTGACACAAACCCCCTTTTCCCCCACTCAGGAGCATACATCCACACATGTCACCAACAGGATCACAGCCAGTATGGCGGTGATGTTTTCACAGAATTCACTTCTATAAAGAAGGGAGGCCTATGTTATCAAACATTCCCTCAACATAATACGCATAAAAATTCTGATGTGGAGACCATTTTAGTGCAAAGGTAAATGGGTTTTTAAAATTTTGAAGCTAGAATCTCTACACAATAATGTAAGAGGAGTTTCCATCATGGCACAACAGAAACGAATCCGACTAGTTGTGGGTTCAATCCCTGGCCTCGCTCAGCGGATTACGGATCTGGCATTGCCGTGAGCTGTGGTCTTGGTCGCAGATGCGGCTCGGATTCGGTGTTGCTGTGGCGTATAGCTTCGAACAGACCCTTAGTCTGGGAACTACCAAATGCCACACATGAGGCCCTAAAAAAAGGCAAAAAAAACAATAATATAAGAACCTTAGACAACAGTCCTCAAATATTCCATGAAATCACAGAGCATCTGAAACAGATCTCATTTCGTTACCTTTAGAATTATAGCAGTCTTCCGTTTTTGTGTTTGGCTGTGCCCCAGCATGTGGAAGTTCCCGGGGCCAGGGATTGAACCTGTGCCACAGTAGTGACCCACACTGCTGCAGTGACAACACCAGATCCTCACTCAACTCACTGTGCCCCAAGAGAACTCCATAGCAATCTTCTCTTAAATGTAATTTACCTATCCACGTGAACTTTGTCACCTCTCTTATCCAATGTCTACTACTTACCAAGTAGTTTGTAGTTGTACTCTCTTCCCCTCTGCCCATGTATTTATAAAAGCGATGATCTGCTACCACCAGTAATTTACACGTGTTCTTCAAGGGATTGGGGTCAGCTCTTCTCTTCACTCGGTGAACAAGCTCTAATATGAATTTGTACGCACTATTAAATCAAAATTCATCAAAACAAGGAATTTTTTACAGTAACATTTTCAATCTAACATATGTTTCAAATAAATATTATTTGAGCTCGGTATCCTCACCAACATCTTGAAAAAAATTTTTGAGGAAAACAAAAAAGTGAAAAGTAATACAAGGTTTTCAAACTGTAGAACTGAAAACCAAGGAAAAGTGCAGAAGTACTTAACAGAATAAAACAATCACCTATTTATTGATGGGCTTATCAAGTGTTACTTTCTTCTAGAAGACATCTACAAGTTAACCAAGTAACAGTAAAAATATCCAGATAATCAAACATTAAGAAATTAGTTTGTCAAAAAATCATTTTTCTTACCAAATAATCAAATTGTTCAGGAATTTACATACTAAAACACTAGTAATATTTTCTAGGATTTTCAAAAGTGAAGACAGAATACTTCTTCAAGATGGCTGGATGATTTTTAAATGACTCTGAATTCACCTACCACAAGACCAATAATCTTTCTAAACAGGATAGACCTCTCTTGCTACTTTCTTACAAACTTAAAGATTGCTTTTTTCACAGTATTATTCTGTCATTTCTAAATACCTGCAAATGAAAATTTCCCTTCAGATTATTCAATTTCCCCTTTTCTCAATTTTTAAAAGTCCAATCTTTATTATCACCATTATTTTCTAGTGTTTTCAATTCTTAAAGACAAAAAAATTAACTTTCTAAAAGAACTATTTTTAAGCCAAATCTACAGTTACTCAATAATTGTTTTTTTTTTTTGTCAACTAACAACCACCCCTACTGAAGACAGCTGTTATGCTTGTTTCTTATTCAAAATATATTTTTCAGTCTTACCATCAGGCGGCTCTCTGTCTACTAGCCCTTTAGGAAGCAACTCTTCATTATCCGCCTTTATATAACCACACACTTTTGGAGACTGCAAACGTGAAACATTCTTGATATCTTCAGATTTATAAACTAACACTCTTTTGTCTTTAGTATCATTAATTAGTCTCCAAAGTGGCTAAAATAGAAAACAAATATAACTGAGATGGAAAATATAAAAATTCCTAAATATTAAATTCTTACAACATCCTTTCCTTGTTTTCAGATAACATTTCCACGTTAAGTAAACCCACTAGTCATTTTATTAAAAATAAGTCATCTCAATTTTAATCAGAGTTTCTATGCTGGTAAGTAAATACATGGATTACTCACTCTTTGATTTTAACTGTACATAAAAAAAAAAAGCAGTACTTTGCACAAGTTATGAAATCTTTTAGGAAATCCAGAAAAGAAAATGCACATCCTTTTCTGTTCATCCATTCAAAAATATATATGTATATGTAATGCCTACTGTGTGCTGGCATTGATCTAGGTGAAGAATACATAGGAAAAAAGTTAGACAATACAACATTCTTGGGGGGTTTGTTCTAATTTCCTTAACATCTTCTTGCCATGACAGGCTCTATGCACAGGAACGAACACACATTTTCATGAGAGAAACCTAAAAACTTGCAACACTATGCCTAAAACTTGCTGACATCAGAGAGTTGTTTTTTTTTTAAATCTTCACTTACAATATTGTGAGGCCATGGTCAATCAGCACTAACATACTTGAAAGATTGCTTAACACAAAAGGATCTGTTTTTTTCAAAACAGTTCTTTTTCTGTTAGGACACTAGACTCATCAGAACCAAGCACCTTGTACAAAAAAAATATATATATATATATGTATGTGTGTGTGTGTATATATATATATATATATATATCCATATCATCAAGAAAATTGGAAAATCAAAACCTCAAGGACACTACTTCAATATCTGCTACAACAGCTGTAAGCAAAAAGACATATTACAGGGAGTTTCCATTGTGGTGCAGCGGAAGCGAATCAGACTAGGAACCACTAGGCCTTGCTCAGTGGGTTAAGGATCAGGCGTTGCCGTGAGCTGTAGTGTAGGTCCCAAACTGGGATCCCGCATTGCTGTGGCTGTTGTGTAGGTCGGCAGCTGTAGCTCCGATTAGACCCCTAGCCTGGGAACCTTCATATAACAACTATTGGCAAGGATAAGGAGAAACCCTCACCTACTGCCAGTGAGAACAGAATATGCGATGTAAAATGCAATAAATGTAAAATGGTTAGACCACAAAGTGCAGTCACTATGGAAGAGAGCCTGGCAGTTCCACGAAAGTTAAGAACAGAATTACTATATGACTCAGCAACTCCATTCCTAGTATGTTATATACCCAAGAGCAATGGAAATACAGGCTAATGCAAAGACTTGTTCACAAATGTTCACAGCAGCATTACCCATAACAGCCAAAAATGGCCACAACCCAAAATCCGTAACTGATGAGTGAATAAAAAATGTGGTATATCCAAACAATGGAATAGTATTTAGCCAAAAAAAAAAAAAAAAAAAAAAAACACCTGGTGTACCTGACACATGCTATAATATGGATGAACCCTGAAAACATTCCAAGTACAAGAAGCCAGAAGAAAAAGACCACACATTGTATGATTGCATTTATATGAAATCACCAAGCAAATATAAAGAAACAAAAAGACAAATCTAAAGAGACAGAGAGGAGAGTTCCTGTCATGGCACAGCAGAAACGAATCCGACTAGAAACCATAAGGTTGTGGGTTCAATCCCTGGCCTTGCTTAGCGGGTTAATGATCCGGTGTTGCCATAAGCTGTGGTGTAGGTCGCAGACGCGGCTCGGATCTGGTGTTGCTGTGGTTCTAGCATAGGCTGGCAGCAACAACTCCAATTAGATCCCTAGCCTGGGAACCTCCATATGCCACAGGTGTGACCCTAAAAAGACAAAAAGACAAAAAATAAAAATAAAAACAAACAAACAAATAAATAAATAGAGTAGTTTAATGGTTTCATAGGGCTAGGAGGGTTGGAGGGGAAAATTGTAGTGTCATTCTAAGTAATAAACCACTTTCTCAATTTTTTGTTTTTTAAAGAAAGCTTTTTTTTCTTAGGGCCTCACCTGTGACATATGGAAGTTGCCAGGCTAGGGGTCGAAAACCACAGTAACTCAGGATCCAAGCCACATCTGCAACCTACACCACAGCTCATGGCAGTGCCAGATCTTAACCCACTGAGCAGGGCCAGGGATCAAACCCAAGTCCTCACGGTATTAGTCAGGTTTGTTACTGCTGACCCATAAAGGGAACTTGCCCACTTTTTCAATTTTAATTTTAAATTTCAACTTGAAAAATTATTAATCTCATGCAAAAGTCCTTCAATAAACCTAATGGGTGTACAGTGAACATTTCACAGGGAAATATTACGGTCATTTTCATACTTCGTGAAACAGAGAGGTATGGATGGAAACAGAATTTTGGAAAAGTGAAGAATCTGAGCAAATTTAACTTGGATCCTAAATGCACACATTTTGAATTAAGAATTAACATGGAGCTCTTGTGGTGGCTCAGCAGGTTAAGGACCCAGCATCGTTTCCGTGAGGATGCAGGTTCAATCCCTGACCTCACTCAGTGGGCTAAGGATCCAGTGTTGTCATAAGCAGTGGTTCAGATCTGGCGTTGCCGTGGCTGTGGTGTAGGCCGCAGCTGCAGCTCCAATTCAACCACAGCCCAGGAATTTTCATATGCCACAGATGTGACCCTAAAAAGGAAAAATAAAAATCACATTATCCTAAGCAAACAAGCAGATACGCGCACTGTGGCAAAAACAATGCTTGCATTCCCTACACTGATCTTTCCAAGCACAGAGATTATACTTCCCAACCTCCCTTGCAGGCAGGTCAGAGACAAGAGTTCTAGAACATGAGTGAAAGTGACCTAGGCCACTACCAAGCCTGGCCCTTCAAAATTCCCTGTGGGATACTCCAGCTGTGTCCTTCTATAGTAACCTCGGGGAACACACGTCCCGACATCGAAGCTGCAAGGTGGAGGACGGCCTGACCCACACTGGCCTTGAGGAGCAACCAATCAACCTATGCTGGGGGCAGCTGCTGAGCCAGGGGAAAGGTGATGTAAGACCCCGGCACAGGAGTTCCCGTCACGGTTCAGGGGAAGCAAATCTGACTAGCATCCATGAGGACGCAGGTTCGTTCCCTGGCCTTGCTCAGTGGGTTAAGGATCTGGCATTGCTGTGAGCCATGGTGTACGTTGCAGATGTGGCTCAGATCTGATGTGCTGGGCTGTGGTGTAGGCCAGCAGCTACAGCTCTGATTCAACCCATAACCTGGGAACCTCCATGTGCCGCAGATGTGGCCCTGAAAATAAAAAAAAATTAAAAAGCTAAAAAAATTAAAATAAAACCCCGGCACAGCCTGGAGTTTCCTACAGTTTCCCAGAGTATACCCCATCACCAAGACTATCCTAACTAAATGCATGCATCAAAAAACATGCCTGAAAGCTGTCCACTACAGCTTTTTTTTTTTCATTTGGCCATGCCTGCAACACGCAGAAGTTCCTGGGCCAGGGACTGAACCCAGCAACCAGAGCCACAGTAGTGACGCCAGATCCTTAACCTGCTATACCACAAAGGAACTCTCACTATAGCATTTTAATATAAAAAATTAGAAACAAAACAACTGAACATCAGTGGTGAACTGGTTAAATAAATGGTACAACCATTCAATAAACCAACAACAGGCAGGATTTATTAAAAAAACCCTAATTTGGGGGAGCTCCCTGATCTAGTGCTTAGGCCATGATGCTTTCACTGCCGCTAGGTTCAATGCCTGGTCTGTTACGTGAGATTCCACATCAAGCCACGGCACGCCATGGCAAAAGGCAACAAAAAACACCTAATTTAGATCTTCATTTACTAACATAGAAAAGGATTCACAATTACACAGTTATATGAAAAGTGCTTGAAGACAAACATACCTACTATATGGTCCTACTTTTACAGGAAAAAAAGTTTGTAATGTATAGAAAAAAATCTGGAAAGATATTCATCAAAATATTAATAGTAGTTTTATCTCCCAGTAGTGAGTAATCTAGTTTCTGAATTTTTCAGGGGGCATGTACTTTTAAAATAAATGTAGTTTTAAAAAATTGATTGAAAGAATAATTTAAGACTTGGTTCATGTGCCTGTTCTACAGCAAAGGCTCACTGACTTTGTGCTGTATTTCTCTCTGGTATGCGCAACTCCCCAAAACAGTGCCATTTGAGAGTCTAAACATTAACAGGCCAAAACAGACTGCAAGGCCAGAGATGGACTTTTTTTTTTTTTTTTTTTTTTTTGCCTTATCTAGAGCCACACCCGCGGCATGTGGAGGTTCCCAGGCTAGGGGTCGAATCGCAGCTATAGCTGCCAGCCTACACCACAGCTCACGGCAATGCCAGATCCTTAACCTACCCCACGAGGCCAAGGACACACCCAAGTCTTCATGGATACTAGTTGGGTTTGTTACCTCTGCGCCACAATGGGAACTCCCAAGACAGACATTTCTTCTTCACAATGGTGGGTAGATAAATGATCAATGGCCATACAGTACAATATTATTAAAATTTACAGTATTCACAGCACTAGCACCCTGTCTTAGCCCTAATCAGCACTCGAATAAACTTGAAACTTTCATTTGATCAACCTTAATTAGAGTTTTCCTGCAAGTGCTCTGTTTTATTGATATCATCACTATCCAGAGTGTTCTCATTTTCCTAGAGAGGAAGAAACACTTCGACTCACAAATCCGTAGCAAATGCTTTGCTTTCTGGACTAGTATCTGGCACATGGCGGTGTGTCTAGACAAAGGTTGCTAGTCTGGTCTTGGTCTCTTCTGCTGGCATTTCAGTAGAGTTGTGACCGGAGCCTTAGTTCCCTCTAGTTTCCTCTTTTAACGTCTCAAACTATAAACTATCACCTTTCATTGATCTGGCACTTTCAGATCACCTAACAGGGAAGAACGAAGTAGAGAAACAAGAGTTCGCCTTCATCTTTGAAAATGTTTATACCTTTAGTAGGAATATTAGAGAAAGAATATAGAAAAAATGAGGGGAAGAAAGTTATCCTATTATATGCCCCACATGTGACTTTTTCTCTTACAGTAGTTAAAAAAAATACAAAGTGTGCACCAGGACAGCATCTCAGATATGTTTAAAAAAAAAAAAAAAAGGATTTTCCTGGTTTAAAAAAATTAAATACAAGGAGAAAAGAAGTAAATAAAATTAAAGACCTTTTTCTTCCTTTTTTTTGTCTTTTTGCCTTATCTAGGGCCACACCGGCGGCATATGGAGGTTCCCAGGCTAGGGATCTAACAGGAGCTGTAGCTGCCGGCCTTCGCCACAGCCACAGCAACGCAGGATCCGAGCCGTGTCTGCGACCTACACCACAGCTCACGGCCATGCCGGATCCTTAGCCCACTGAGCAAGGCCAGGGATCGAACCCACAACCTCATGGTTCCTAGTCGGATTTGTTAACCACTGAGCCACGACGGGAACTCCAAAGATCTTTTTCTTCTTAATGAGAAAAGGCTTTCTAAAAATCAGAGAAATACACTCCTGAAAAAAAAATTCACATGGAGATTTACCTCTATATTATATTCTGCCCCATCTGTGTTGATTCTTATTGTAATATCATCATCTCCTATGTGGGCGAGAACCCTAGAGTCAGGCTCACCTTAAGAGAAAAAAAAGTCATTATTAAAAAACATTTAAATCAAAAAATAAACTATATACAACTGTTAATAAAAATCAGCCAAGCCCGTCAACAGAGCAGAAGGTGTCCAGGCACTGCAGAGACCTGCCACTAAGAAGCACAGGCCCAGAATCCAGCTGGACTTTCTCACTCCTAAGGAGGGGCCTTGACTCCAATCATCTGAACCAGTCTCTTTCCCTCAAACTTCTTAGGGGAATTGTCTAGAGTGTGTCACTAGAACACACTCCGTTAAAGAAAGAAACAGTATAGATTTCCTTCTGGAATAACATGGCCTATTTTGGGGTAAGAAAGAACTAAAAGGAGGTATAAGGTACTATTTGGAATACACGGGTCTGGCTGTACTATTCGAATATTTTAGTGCCCTTTTTTTCTTGTTTTTTTTCTTTTTTTCTGCCACACCCGTGGCATATGGAAGTTCCCAGGCTAGAGACTGAAACTTAGCCAGAGCTGCAACGTACACCACAGCACTTAACCCACTACACAGGGCTGGGGATCGAACCAGTGCCTCCAAAGAAACAAGCTGGATCATTAACCCACTGTGCCACAGCAGCAATTCCCATCTTTCTTTTTTCTTATTGAAGAAAAATTTCCAGAAGTAAACTGCAACTGCCTGATATATTTTCTTAGATAAATACATACTAGAATCACAGGGTCGATCATTTTATCTCCTATCTTGTTCATAATCTCATAAGGGACGCTTACCATCCTTCCCCAGAAACAAAAAGTTATTTAAATTCATGATTTAACAGGAAATCCATTTTAATATCAAAGTAGTCAGTATGACATGCTGAATAATACCCATTTCCTCCTGTTGGACTGTTCCTGCTTCCAGACTGGACAAAGCTCAAATAAAAGAGACAAACCATACCATTTCTTTGCCACCCCTTTTCCCTCCCCTCAAAAAAGAACATGTGATCGAGTTCATGTAGACACCTAACCTCCCAGACACAAGGACAAACAAATAAGCTCCTACTCACCAACCACGTGTCCACTGAAGAAGTCCTGCCACTTGACGGGGTACTCACTTTCATCTTCTCCATCTACCACCACGACTTTGAAATTTTGGGAAAAGCGTTCAGTACTTGAGGTCAGGTATAATTTAAAATGCCTAAAGGAAGAATGCAACATACTTTAAGCACATAAAACGGAGGACTAATTTTCATTTAAACTTTCCTTTTTTATTTTTTATTTTGTCATTTTGGGGCCGCACTCGTGGCATATGGAGGTTCCCAGGCTAGGGATCTAATCGGAACTGTAGCCGCCAGCCTGCGCCACCCACAGCAATGCGTGATCGAGCCGCGTCTGCGACCTACACCACAGCTCACAGCAACGCCGATCTAATTAAACTTTCTTAACAAAGAACCTGACAAGAGAGCTGACATTAATACAGAACCACCCAGGTTATGGCCACTATTTCATCCAAGCACTTAAGAGTTACATCTCCAAGAAAGACGACTCGTTTCTTTAGCTCTAAGAACTTGGCAGACCAAAAGAACTAAAACTGAAGGGAAAAAGATTCAAAGAACGTATATATTCATCTTTTCTGGAGACAATGAAAAATTAGGAAACATAACTGGATAGTTTAAATTGGAGTCCTGCTTGTCTTAAAAATTAAAAAAAAAAAAAAAAAAAATGGAGTTCCCATTGTGGCTCAGCGAGTTGAGAGCCCAACATAGTATCTGTGAGAATGAAGGTTTGATCCTTGGCCTCACTCAGTAGGTTAAGGATCTAGCATTACCACAAGCTCCGGTGTTGGTCACAGATATGGCTCAGATCTGGCATTGCCATGGCTGGGGCACAGACCAACAGCTACAGCTCTGACTGGACCCCTGGCCTGAGAACTTCTATATGCCACAGGTGCAGCCCTAAAGGGGGGGGGAAACAAAAAATATTTTTTTTTATTAATGTATAACTGGATTTACAATGTTGTACCCATTTCTGCTGTGCAGCAAAGTGACTCAGTCGTTCATTTATATACATTTGTTTTTTTAAATATTGTTTTCCAACCTGGGAGTTCCTGTTGTGTCTCAGAGGAAACAAATCTGACTAGTATCCATAAGGATGCAGGTTCGACCCCTGGCTTTGCTCAATGGGTTAAGGATCTGGCGTTGCCGTGAACTACGGTATAGGTCGCAGATGCAGCTCAGATCTGGTGTTGCTGTGGCTGTGGCGTAGGCCAGTGGCTACAGCTCCCATTCAAACCCTAGCCTAAGAACCTCCATAGGCCACAGGTACAGCCCTAAAGACAAAAAAAATAATTTTTTAATAAAATAAATTTTTTAAAAAATGGAGTTCCCATCGTGGCTCAGCGGTTAACAAACCCGACTAGCGTCTATGAGGATGTGGGTTCAAACCCTGGCCTCACTCACAGCTGTGGTGTAAGTTGCAGATGAGGCTCGGATCCTGCATTGCTGTGGCTGTAGTGTAGGCTGGCAGCTACAGCTCCGATTCGACCCCTAGCCTGGAAACCTCCATATGCCGTGGGTGTGGCCCTAAAAGACAAAAAGACAAAATGTGTGTGTGTGTGTAATTTTCTATCCTGGTCTACCCCCAGGAAATTGGATACAGTTCCCTGCGCTGTACAGTAGGACCTTACTGTCCATCCATTCTAAATGCGATGGTTTGTTATTTACTAACCCCAAACTCGCAGTCCATCCCACTCCCTCCCCATTCCTCCTTGGCAACCCGAAGTCTGATCTCCAGGTAAAGACTGATACTACTGTATCATTTACTGAACACCTCATCAGGGTTCTTTCTGTCGTCTCCATTTTACTGAACACCTCATCAGGGTTTTTGTCGTCTCTACTCCACACCGTAAAGACTAAGGCTTGGAGGCTAATAAACATACACAAGGTGGGAGGTCCCGTTGTGGTGCAGTGGAATTGAATCCGACTAGGAACCATGAGGCTGCGAGTTCAATCCCTGACCTTGCTCAGTGGGTTAAGGACCAGCATTGCTGTGAGCTGTGGTGGAGGTCACAGATGAGCTCGGATCCTGCATTGCTGCGGCTGTGGCACAGGCGGGCAGCTATAGCTCCAATTCCACCCCTAGCCTGAGAACCTCCACATGCCACAGGTGTGGCCCTAAAAGAAAAAGAAAAAAAAGTTACATAATTAGTACATAGGGAAACTGAAAGCTGAACTTGTTTTTTTTTTCTTTTTTTTTTTTTGTCTTTATGCCTTTATGCACTACGGCATATGGAGGTACCCAGGCTGGGGATATAATCAGAGCTGTAGCCGCCGGCCTACACCACAGCCACAGCATCGCAGGATCCGAGCCACGTCTGCAACCTACACCACAGCTCACGGCAATGCCAGATCCTTAACCCACTGAGCAAGGACAGGGATCGAACCTGCAACCTCATGGTTCCTAGTCAGATTTGTTAACCACTGAGCCACGATGGGAACTCCAGAACTTGGTTTATTTCAAATGCCTGTATTATGCTGTCTCCATCAATCAAGTTGGTCTTGTAACTGTACAAAATTAATAAACGTTACTTTTAATACTCAAAAGTGCTTCTGCTTTTCTCCTTCTAAAGAGATCTTGAAAAAAGGTAATTCTAAATACCATGTGGAAAATAAACATAAGATACCCAACAAAGACATTACAATACAGACTTCAGTTCTTCAGTTAGCATGATATTCTTTTGTTTTCTGTGAGTTTCATTCGTCACATAAAAGCTGGATATGGTGAGCAAGAATTATCAGTTACCGTCTACAGAATTGTTTCAAAGTGCCCATGAGTACCAAAGATAAAGATATGTTTTTCATCTCAGCCACAGGAACTAATTTTGTCAGCTATGGTGTTGAAAATATACAATGTTACTTGCCCATGGATTTCATAAAACTAAACGGCCAGGGAGAATCTAGACTGGGACTATGTCTATGGCAACAAACACTTTTTAACTTTTTGAGCATAACAAGGTAATTTTAGCTTGCCTGTATTTTTTTAGTGGTCATCAGGAAGGACAAACAACAGAACATTATTTCAGAAAACCTTGGAATGTTTTCTCCTACTATCCTAAAACACATCTTTCCATGAAATCAGTTATGATCTTTCCCATCAGTTATGCTGAGAACTTGGAAAAGTACCCTCTTATAAATGCTTTATTATTTAGTTTCAGGCTCTCTAGGAGTTTCCATATTATTTTGACTTAATATTCTTTCTAGGAAAATCACTAGAATTCTACTCTTCATTTTCTACACTAATTTGCTATATATTGTCAGCATAAGGACCAAGCATTGATAAAATGGCTATTTTTTGAGCTTCCCATCTTTCACCTTTGAACTATAAAACTTCCAACAGGACACGTCAGTCCAAATTTATATTTTATTTTATCCTCCCCAAATTGTGTGAAGTCATGTGCTTATAGACCTCCTTTTGCATTTCATCTTTCTGACTTTTAAGGATTTACATTAACTACAAACTGGTGTTAACTGGTCTGAATTAATATTTTCGTATCTTTTGGAATATATTATAAAATGATATATATTATAAAATCACAGTAAGTTAATATCCACCACACAACTACAATTTTTTCTTTCTTGTGATGAGGACTTTAAGATCTGCTCTCTTGGAGTTCTGCTGCATCTCTGCTGGTTAAGAACCCAACATTAGCATCCATGAGGATGTGGGTTAAGGATCCGGAGGCATAGCTCACAGATGTAGCTCGGATCCAGCATTGCTATGACTGTGGCACAGGCCAGCAGGTGCAGTTCTGATTTGACCCCTAGCCCAGCAATTTCCATATGCTGCAGGTGCAGCCGTTAAAAAAAAAAAAAAAAATCTCATTTAACATGAGAACTTTTAAGATTTTTCAAATACACAGTACAATACTATCAGTCAGCTGCAGTCACTAAGCTTTACAACATTACCTCCTCATGACTCTTTTATTTTATAACTGGAAATCTGTACCTCATACCTATTGGGTGGGGGAGGTGAGGGTGGTATTCGGGGCCTATGGAAGTTCCCGGACCAGGGATAGAAACTGAGCTGCAGCAACGCAGGATCTTTAACCCACTGAGCCAGGCAGAGGATTGAACCCGAGCCCAACAGCAACCCAAGCCACTGCACAGACAACACTGGATTCTTAACCCACTGTGCCATGACACAGCAGAACTCCCATACCTACTATCTACCTGGCTGGGTATGCATCACTTTCATTTTTTTTACGAGTTCTAGCCCTCTTCAAATAATCTAGGATATTTCACTTTTTTTTTTTTTTTTTTAATAAGAACAGAATTTTATTTCTTACAGTTCAGGAGGTTGGGAAGTGAAAGATCAGGGTGCTGGCAAGCTCAATGTCTGGTGAGAGCCCACTTCCTGGTTCAGAGACAGCCACCATCTCACTGTGTCCCCACACGGCAGAAGGGATGAGGGAGTTCTCCAGGGCTTTTTTAAAAAGGCACTAATCTGGGATTCTGGCCGTGGTACACCAAGATTGGAAGCATTGTGGGAGTGCTGGGACACAGGTTCAATCCCTGGCCTGGCACAGTGGGTTAAGGATCTGGGGTTGCCCCAGCAGCAGCTTAGGTTGCAAATGCAACCTGGATCTGATCCCTTGTCCAGGAACTCCATATGCCCACGGGATGGCCGAAAAAGAAAAACAAGCAAGACACCAATCTCATTATGAAGCCTCCACTTTCATGATCTAATTATCTCCCAGAGGTCCTACCTCCTAACACCATGACATTGGGGGCTAGGATTTCAAACATACACATTTGTGAGGACACAAACATTCTTTTTTTTTTCTTTTTTGCTTTTTAGAGCCACACTCAAGCCATATGGAGGTTCCCAAGCTAGGGGCTGAATCGGAGCTACAGCTGCTGGCCTACACTAGTCACAGCCACGCCAGATCCTAGCTGCGTCTGCAACCTACACCACAGCTCACAGCAACGCTGGATCCTTAACCCACTGAGCAGGGCCAGGGATTGAACCCACATCCTCATGGTTCCTAGCTGGGTTTGTTAACTGCTAAGCCATGAAGAGAACTCCAGTCTACCTTTTTTAAAAATGTTTCTTATTATAGTTGGTTTATAATATTGTCAATTTCTGCTATACAGCAAAGCAACCCAGTTATACATATATATATACTTTTTTTTTTTTTTCATATTATCTTCCATCATGTTCCATCACAAGTACCTGGCTAGTTCCTTGAGAAAACATTCAGTCTATAGCAGTCATTTTCGTGACAGATCACCAGAGCAAAGGGGCATGAACACCCTCCAATTTCTATTTCTCCTGGGACCTGGGCATTCATCTCTTCCTAGGCTTCTATGTGTATTCCTTTCTTTTTTATTTTTTTTAGGGCTGCACCTGCGGCATACAGAAGTTCCCAGGCTAGATGTGGAATGAGAGCTTTAGCTGCGGGCCTACACCATAGCCACGCAATGCCAGATCCTAGCCACGTATGCAACCTAACACCATAGCTACAGCAATGCAGGATCCTTAACCCACTGAGCAGGCCCAGGGATCGAACCCGAATCTTCATGAATACTAGTTGGGTTCATTACCACTGAGCCACAACAGGAACTCCTTTCTTTTTTAAGTTGAAGTACAGTTGATTTACAGTTCAGGGGTATAGCAAAGTGATTCATTTATACATGTATATGTATATATCTATATTCATTTTTTCCCAATTCTTTTCCATTATAATTAATTGCAAGATTTCTTAATTGAAATTGAAATGTTGTACTGATTTCTGCTATTGCAAGCTACTGACTGTAGCTCCCTGTACTATACAGTAAATCCGTTTATCTATTCTGTGTGGAGCAGGGTGCCATCTGTTATTCCCATATTCCCAATGCATCCTCTCCTCCCCCCCCCCTTTGGTAACCCTATATTTGTTTTTTGTGTCTGGGGATCTGTTTCTGTTTTAAAAATTAAGTTCATTTGTACTTTAAAAACTTTTTTTCTTTTTACGGCTGTACATGCAGCATATGGAAGTTCCTTGGCTGGGGTGAACTGGAACCGCAGCTGCTGGCCACAGCCACACCGGATCCGACTATCTAGGACCTCTGCGGCTGGATCATCATCCCTCTGAGTGAGGCCAGGGATAGAACCCACACCCTGACTGAAACAACACCAGGTTCTTAACTAACTGAACCACAACGGGAACTCCATGTACTATATTTTAGATTCCACATAAGTGATACCATATAATATTTGTCTTATCTGAGATATTTCACTTTTAAGAGGAACAAATAACTTTTTCCAAAAAAATTATAACATTATCCAAAAAAAGTATTAAAAATATAATACTTATAACTTTTTTATAATTTTATTTATTTATTTTGCTTTTTAGGGCTGAACCTGAGGCATATTGAGGTTCCCAGGCTAGGGGTCCAATCGGAGCTACAGCTGCCGGCCTACACCACAGCCATGGCAACATGGGATCCAAGTTGCACCTGTGACCTACACCACAGCTCATGGCAATGCCAAATCCTTTACCACTGCGCCATAACAGGAACTCCCATAGAATAATACTATTTTTTTGATTTATAAAAAAAAAGAGGGAATGTAACTTCTAGGCAAATTTCAAATAGTTTCTTTTTTTCCCCCTATAAAATTAGTTTTTAGGAGTTCCCATCGTGGCTCAGTGGTCAACAAATTCGACTAGCAACCATGAGGTTGTGAGTTTGATCCCTGGCATTGCTCAGCGGATTAAGGATCCGGTGTTGCCGTGAGCTGTGGTGTAGGTCGCAGACGCGGCTCAGATCCCGCGTTGCTGTGGCTGTGGCGTAGGCCGGTGGCTACAGCTCCGATTAGACTCCGATTAGACCCCTACAGCTCTGATTAGACTCCTAGACTGGGAAACTCCATATGCCGTGAGTGCGGCCCTAGAAAAGGCAAAAACACACACACAAAAAATTACCTTTTAACTCATTATAAAATCTCTGGGTTTCCATGTTTTTTCAACCACTAAGAGTCACAGTAAAATTTTTTTATTTTGGCCATGGCCTCGGCAAATGGAAGTTCCAGGCCAGGGACTGAACCACCACCACAGCAACGACCAGCGCTGCTGCAATGACAAGGCCAGATCCCCAACCCCCTGCACTACAAGGGAATTCACATCACATCAAAATTTAATTTTATGATCTTAGTTTAAATTATTTTGCTTTCCTCCACCATCTCAAAACAGAAAATCTTGGAGTTCCCATCAAGGCTCAGCGGTTAACGAACCCGACTAGGATCAATGAAGACGCAGTTTGATCCCCGGCCTTACTCAGTGCGTTAAGGACCCGGGGCTGCTGTGAGCTGTGGTGTGGGTCGCAGACGCAGCTCAGATCCCATGTGGCTGTGGCTGTGGTGTGGGCCGCAGGCCACAGCTGCGACTGGACCCCTAGCCTGGGAACTTCATATGCTGCAGGTGTGGCCCTAAAAAGCAAAAAAAAAAAAAAATACCTGGTACAAATTCTTAAATATTACTAGATAGATTTCCCATTGAATATTAAGATGAAAATTTAAATTACAAATTTCTCTGCTTCCTTACACAGAGAGAAGTAGATAGTGTTTAACATATTCTATGAAACACAGGAGAAGTATGTCAGGCTATGGCAGTATTTAACCCTAGAGGAAGGATTCTACAGGCCACCTCAAACCTAACTTCAAAAGAAACCCAAAAAACTAAATTCTGAGTTCTTATTTTAAAGTTTCCCTGGAGTTCCTATTGTGGCACAGAGGAAACAAATTTGACTAGGAACCATGAGGTTGCACGTTCAAACCCTGACCTCACTCATTGGGTTAAAGATTCATTGATGCCATGAGCTATGGTGTAGGTCGCAGACGAGACTTGGATCCTGCATTGCTGTAGCTGTGGTGTAGGCTGGCAGCGGCAGCAGTAGCTCCGATTGAACCCTTAGCCTGGGAACCTCCATATGCTGTGAGTGTGGCGAAAGAAAGAAAGGAAGGAAGGAAGGAAGGAAGGAAGGAAGGAAGGAAGGGAGAAAGGGAGAAAGGGAGAAAGAGAGAAAGAGAGAAAGAGAGAAAGAGAGAGAGAGAGAGAGAAAGAGAGAGAGAAAGAGAGAGAGAGAGAAAGAAAGAAAGAAAGAAAGAAAGGAAGGAAGGAAGGAAGGAAGGAAGGAAGGAAGGAAGAAAAGAAAGAAAGAAAGAAAGAAAGAAGGAAAAGAATAAAGTTTTCCCTTCTCTTCCTCTGCTCCTACTCATTTCCTGCTATTATATCTCCACTCCTTCACTATACTTCTTATCAGCATAGCAAAAATAACACAAGTTTTGGAGTCAGGCTTGTGTTCAAATCCTTTATCTTCCACTTTCTTACTGAGTGATCTTGGGCAACTCACCTAACTTGAGCCTCAATTTGTTTTTTTTTCTTTTGCCTTCAAAAAGAGAATAACAGGAGTTCCTGTCATGGCTCAGTGGTTAACGAATCCGACTAGGAACCATGAGGTGGCAGGTTCGATCCCTGGCCTCGCTCAGTGGGTTAAGGATCCAGCAATGCCGTGAGCTGTGGTGTAGGTGGCAGACACGCCTTGGATCTGGCGTTGCTGTGGCTCTGGCGTAGGCCAGCGGCTACAGCTCCAATTAGACCCCTAGCCTGGGAACCTCCATATGCACGGGGGTGGCCCTAAAATGACAAAAAGACAAAAAAAAAAAAAGAGAATAACAAAAACTTCTATGCACAGTATGGTGAGAATTAGAAGTAATATATGTAAAGTTCCCACTGCGGTAAATTATACAAAATAAACACCTAATAAACTAGAGCTAGTATCACTATCACCACTCTGTTCAAATTTGCTGTTTGGAAGCTAGACAACCAATACTGCAATATTTTCACATAAAATCTAACAAAAATAAATTATTCAAATTTAATCTAAGGATAATGGCAATAACCAAGAAAAATAAGAATGGCTATAGTAAAAAGTATTTGCATAAAATATCAGCCAACACATGTGATGATGGACTTATTTCCTTAAATATACTGAGCACTACAATACAGGAACCAAAAAGATAAACCCAAGAGAAAAACAGTAAATGGATATGAAAAGGCAGACAGAAAAATAAAATAAATGACTTATAGACACATGAAAAGATGATCAATTTCATACAAAATGAAAATCGAAACAACTATGAGATACCATCCCCTTTCAAAAGAGTAAGTTAAAGCTCATTAAAACCTAGTAAGGAAATAGGTAAACTCATTAAGTGCTGTAGAATAGATTAGTCTGATGTCACTTCAGGAGAAGATATGTCAATATCAATAAACAATTTACAATATGTATACCCTTGACCCAGTACAGTTAATTCACCTTTTAGGAAGTGTATCCTATAAAAATACCTAGACAAGATATATTTATAAAGATATTCACTGGAGCATTGTTTGTCACAGTAAGGAAAAAAACACTTTGATTAAACAATATCCATCTGTAGGGTACTAGTAAATAAATTTTTATAATTTTAAGCAACAGAAATATTTATGAAGCTGTCAAAAATGAGATAAATCTGTTATTTATATTACCTTTTATATAGAAATCTACATGCAAAAAACTGCCTTAAAATCTTCTGAAAGTTGGGAGTTCCCACTGTGGCTCAGCAAAAACGAACCCAACTGATATCCATGAGGATGTGGGTTCGATTCCTGGCCCCGCTCAGTGGGTTAAAGATCTGGTGTTGCCATGAGCTACGGTGTAGGTGGCAGATGAGGCTCGGATCTGGCTTTGCTGTGGCTATGGTGTAGGCCAGCAGCTACGGTTCCAATTGGACCCCTGGGAACTACCATATGCCACAGGTGTGGCCCTAAAAAGCAAAACAAAAACAAAAACAAATTTTAAAGTTTATACAGGAAACTTGCTAGGTCTGAGAAGTGCAACAGAGTTAGAAGAAGTGAAAACTTCTCATATCTCTATACTTTTTTTTTAAATTAGGTGCATATTCTACACACACACACACACACACACACACACGTTTTCTTTGGCCACACCTGTGGCACATGGAAGTTCCCAGACCAGAGATCAAACCCATGCAACAGCAGTGACCAAAACCACTGTGGTGACAATGCTGATAGACCCTAACCCACCGCATCAAAAAAGAACTCCCAGTGTTTGTTTTTTGATACTAGTAAAGCTCCCTAAAAAGACTTTAGAAAGAGATCTGCAATTATCTAACAGATTTACATTTGCGAAACATAAATTCCGTCGTGGCTCGGCACAAACAAATCTGACTAGTATCCATGAGGACACAGGTTCAATCCCTGGCCTCGCTCAGTGGGTTAAGAATCCGGCCTTACCCTGAGCTGGGGTATAGATCACAGACACAGCTTGGATTTGCTGTGGCTGTGGCATAAGCCAGTGGCTACAGTTCCCATCTGACCCCTGGCCTGGGAACCTCCATATGCCTCGGGTACAGCCCTAAAAAAGACAAAAAAAAAAAAACCCCACAAAACATAAAATACTAAAATTACTGCCCATCTATCAATTTATGCTCTGACAAATGAGCAACTTAATGGGGAAAGAGCACGGAATTCTAGACCCAGTTTACCACTAGGCTGCGCAGTCCCAAACAAATCCTTTCTCTTCAGATCTCAGTGTCTTCATACATAAAGTGCAGTAGTATTTTATAGTATAAGGTTGATAGTACTAAAGTAGGAAAATTTAAAGTATTATAATCATTCAATTAATTAAAATTTTTGTTAGAATTCCAAAAACATAAATTAATACATCATTAATTCCAAAAATATAAATTACACATCATTAATACCTTTGGAATACCTATTTACTTTTTAAAAATTGTCATCAGTACGAATTTGAGAATAATCAATACACTATTTTAAGAATTACATCAGATTCTAATTATATCCATTACAATTCTTTAAAATGTAATTTTCTAAGATTTCAGTAGATACTCCTATTTCTCTGTTTTTACCAAACCAATTATTCAATGAATAATTCAAATTACCTTTTCAAGGCTGAAAAAGTTAGTAGTGTTTCTAAGTGTGTTGAGGCCTGTAGATCCCTTTTTCTCACAGAGTGCTGCTGAATACTGGATAAAGAGAGGATATCGTAGTCTGAGAGCAGAGAATCAAGCTTTTCTGAAATAAAGGTAAAAAGGTTATTAATACCTAAATCAACAGTAATATCATTAAAATGAGAATCAGACCACAAACTCTTCCTGATGTAATGCCCCAGCACAACCTATTAAGTATTCTTACCGCCCCCTAACACACACACAAACACCTGAATCTAATCAAGCTCTAACTTCCAGTTTTTAAGGCAAAAAGGGATTAGATGTTGCCAAATAACAACCTCAGGAAGTAATCAGCCACACCCAGAATGTTCCATTCCTGCAAAACAAATGACCCAATTTCTCCAGGAAACAAATGGCAAGAGAAAGGAAGGAGGGTTGGAGACAGAAGAGACTTAAGAGGACAGCAAGCCAAGTTCCTGCTAGACGTGGTTCAGATCACGCGTTGCTGTGGCTCTGGTGCAGGCTGACAGCTCCAGCTCTGACTGGACCCCTGGCCTGGGAACGTCCATATGCCGTGGGTGTGGCCCTAAAAAGAAAAAAAACGGTACAGCAAGCAAGCCAACGTGTAAGCCTTTTTAGATTCCAGGTCTAACAAATCAATGGTGGAAAAATATCTGTGACAATCAGGGGAATGTGAACAGAAGTCCGTGGTCATGTTAGTTACTAAGAGCATCACAGTCTACAATGAGCCAGCTTCTAAATTCAAGGCATTTCTTTTCTTTCTTTTTTTGCTTTTTAGGGTCGAATCTGCAGCATATGGAAGTTTCCAGGCTAGGGGTCGAATCGGAGCTGTAACTGCCAGCCTATACCATGGCCACAGCAATTCGGGATCTGAGCTGCATCTACAACCTATACACAGCTCACAGCAACACTGGATCCTTAATCCACTGAGCAAGGCCAGGGATTGAACCCAAGTCCTCATGGATCCTAGTCGGGCTCACTGAGCCATGACAGGAACTCCTAAATTCAAGGCATTTCTGTTTAGAATTTCTTTTTTTTTTTCCCCAAGATCAAGGTTGCCAATCTGACCTGCCCACTGCCTACCTGGACTATATCCATTCTCCATCAGTTGATATATAGTAATA
The DNA here is from genome assembly GCA_004024745.2 of Catagonus wagneri. Taxonomy (NCBI): domain Eukaryota; kingdom Metazoa; phylum Chordata; class Mammalia; order Artiodactyla; family Tayassuidae; genus Catagonus; species Catagonus wagneri. The sequence goes on from PVHT021183517.1 coordinate 4,924,175, forward strand.
AATAGCAACAAAAGTATCTATAGCCTGGGCAAACCAAAACTGACCAAGTAAACCTTTTATAGAAATATCACATATTCCAAATTACACAGCAAAAAAGTAGTGATGCCCCATCACTGTTGCCCTTAACAGACACCGCAGAATCCACTGGACACCAGGAAGTAGAAGTGGTAAACCCAAACTAATCCCTAGAAAAAAAAATAAACATTATTTAACAGACTGTCCTGGAATCCCAGAAAAGCAAAGATGAACTGCTACAAAGACAGAATAAGCACAAACAAGTTTCTATTTAGCACAGAGCAAGAGTAAACACTATTGAGCACATGCTACCGCCTAAGTCACTTGTTAGCAGCAGCAACTGTGCTGTCTCTCCCACAATCAGGGGGATTTGAGGAGACAATTTTGGTGACTTAAGTCTCTACAAAACTGCCTAAAAATATTTGAGCTGATGCTTTCCTTTTCTCTCAATAAATATTACTGCAGAAGCAATGGTATTCAAAATCATTCCACTGGACTTAGAATGTCCTCAAAATAGAACAGCAGGAGCTTAAAATACAAATGTACTGCTACTGTGGTTTAAATAGGCTCACAAAACCATTTTATTTTTATTTTTTTGTCTTTTTGCCTTTTCTAGGGCCTCACCCGCGGCATATGGAAGTTCCCAGGCTAGAGGTCTAACAGGAGCTATAGCCGCCAGCCTTCGCCACAGCCCACAGCAACACAGGATCCGAGCCGCGTCTGCAAACTACACCACAGCTCACGGCAACGCCGGATCCTTAACCCACTGAGCAAGGCCAGGGATCGAACCCGCAACCTCATGGTTTCTAGTCAGATTCGTTAACCACTGAGCCACAACTGGAACGCCTCACAAAACCATTTTAAAAGAAAGAATCCGCCCAATACTTTTCTCCTTTCACTTTCCCTCAATGATGCTCTGAGTTTTTTGATCAATTTACTCATTCACCGCAATGTGCTAGGCACTAATGTAAGTACTGGGATACAGTACTCAATAGAGCAAAGTCCTTGACTAAAGCAGCACTCATGTAGCAGAGACACACATGCATAAGAAAATACATATCAGTTCTGTGGACATGAAAGTAGACAACAGAAAAAGGTCATGAGAAGGGCCAATTTATACAGAGTGGTCAAAGGAGGAAAAATGTCTGTCACATCATATTCAAGCAAACCTAAAGAAAGCATGAGGTAGGCACAATGCTATTTGGCTAAAGGAAATTTGTCCCTTTTCTTTCCTCTTCTCTCTTTAGGGCCGCACTCATGGCATATGGAGTTTCCCAGGCTAGGGGTTGAATTGGCTCTACAGCTGCCGGCCTACAACCACAGCTCACAGCAACGCCGGATCCTTAACCAACTGATCGAAACCAAGGATCGAACCTGCTCCTCATGGATGCTAGTCAAGATTCGTTTCTGCTGAGCCACGACGGGAACTCCAGTTAAAGGAAATTTAATCAGAGTTCATTCAAGGTTCTACCTAAAGGTAAAATGAAAATGGCAGCAAATTTCACACTTAGTATTACCCATGTTCTGTTAACAAAAATTTCCTTTTAATTCAAAGGAAAGCTGTTTCAGAAGGCAATAATCTCTTTTATGCCAATGGATGGTTGGTTATTGGTGATCTGGCCTTGCTAATTATAATGCTTAGAGGCACCAATGAAAAATCTTCAAGAAGCTTACCATTTACTGAATAATTCTGAGTGTTTTGTTTCCATCAAGACACCGGAGTGGGTATTTTATGTTATCTCCACAAACATCCTTGGTATTATCACCATTTGGTGAAGAAACAGACTCCAGGAGACCAACATCACAGAGCTAACGTAGCACAGTACTAGGATATGAACTTGGGCCTGTTTGGCTGAAAACCCCCAAACTGATGTCAACTTTTGAAACTGCTTAAAAATAGCTTAGTTCTTCTTGGACCTTCTACTTCTTGGCCTCCTACTTTTTGACATGTCAGTCAAACATGACCTTGCCTCCCTCTGAATTCTAAAGCTGTTTACATCTTCTGGCATCTCTGAGTTATATTTGTCTAATCTCACAAATGGGTTGTAAAATGGCCAAAAGGGAGCTCTGTTTTAAAACCACAGTCTCCTTACCTCACAACACCCAGCACAGAACCTTGCACAAAACAGCACCCCTATGCTCATAAACCTCACAAATTCTCAATATTAAGATACTGATACAATCCTGGAGCTCTTCAACTTCCGTGATACAGGTTGGTACACAGACTCAGTTTCATTCAAGATCATAATCACTCCTACTGGCTAAGAAACTTAACCTCAATACTGTAGTTTCATCATCAACATATAGGCCAGCTGTCTTCAGAGTGTGACTCCCCACAACCAGCATCATCAGAATCACCTGTGAACTTTCTCTCAGTCCTCCGTGATCAGAAATTCTAGGGGCAGGGCCCATGGGTTTAACTTGGCTTCCCCGTGATGCTGATGAGAACTCAAGTTTGAAAACCACTGAACTGGGCTAAAGTAATGAACTCGTTCAACGTGAAGAAAAAGCCTTTAAGCACAAGGATGTTCACTGCACTGCCTTGCATTAATTTTAAGAACAAAAAGTGGAAACAAAGTAAATTAATACCTAGGAAACAGAAAATACAGCACTTCCAAATGACACACACAAAAAACCCCTCCAATTATTTAAAATGCTCTTTTACAAAAGGTTTTAAGAACATGAGAAAATACTTATACTATAATATTAAATACGCAAAGGTAGATTTAAAAAACTATTCATACTACATGATCTTAACTATGTATTAAAATATAAAATAAGCCTAGGAAAAAAAAGAGCAAGACAGTAACATCACTAGTTATGTTTAGGTATTTTTCTATAATAAACACTTAAAAGTGGCTTGATAAAGCACTTTAAAATACTTAATATGTTTCAATGGTAACTTACCCTCTTTTATTAACTAGCTTTCTCAAACTGGACGTCCTGGAACCATTACAAACAACGTAGTAAACTCATTCTCCTTGTCCAACAATCTGAGCTCCTGCTCTTGCAAGTAACCTCTCAGATGCTCAGTATTTCACTGCACTGCACTTCCAAAATTCCAACCATTGGTAATCCAATTTTCTATAGCCTTTTCAAAAGAACTTCTATTTCCCCATATCCACATACAAAAAAAAGCTCAAAAAAACTTTAAGAATAACCACTTAACTTCTTACAGCAGAGTTTATGACAGTTAATACTAGACAATGCTACAAAAACATCTTTCTTATTAGCTCAGTGTATAGTCATATTCTCTTTTTTTTAGCAAACCCACAATGGCTGCCCAACCCTCTCTAGAATGAGAACACTTTCCTTGCTTTCTACAAGTTGCTCCAGCAATCACCCTAAACAGCTGAGCTTTTCCTCATTTCATCTGGCCAGAAACATAAATTAGAAAACAGACATGGCGCTCCAGTTGCGGCACAGCAGAAACAAATCTGACTAGTATCCACGAGGACACAGGTTTGATCCATGGCCTCATACAGTGGGTTAAGGATCCGGCATTGCCATGATCTGCAGTGTAGGTCACAGATGCAGCTCGGATCCCATGTTGCTGTGGCTGTGGCGTAGGCCAGCAGCTGTAGCTCCAATTCTATCCCTAGACTGGGAACCTCCATATGCCGCGGGTGTTGCCAGGAAAGAAGGAAGGGAGGAAAGGAAGGAAGGGAGGGAAGAAAGGAAGGACAGAATGGAGGGAGGAAGGAAGGACGGACAGAAGATAATATACTCAAGAAATGAAAGAAACTAAGTGAGGCAGGAGAGCAGAAGAGCAGAGAGCTATGAAACGGTGCGAGGCTGGAGAGGCAGGCAGAGGTCTGCTCGTAAAGGGCCATGGAACTAAATTAAGGATTCTGGGCTTTGGATAACAGCCACAGCTATAAATTAGGAATTTCATCATGACTGTGAAACTAAGCTCCACCTGAAACTGAGTTCCCCTGCCAAATTCAAGATTAACCACTCCATCCAAAACTTATTCTTTCTTGTCCTGCTCCTGTTACCTCAGGACTGAAGAGTATCAAAGAAAAGGGGGGACTGAAACAGAGGGCCCTGTAGTGCCCTCCCTGGCACTAAAGCCTTTCTGTGTCCCCTGTTTCTCGCTCGTAGAAAAAAGCTGTAGCTTCTTAGGCCCTCTCTGCGTTCCAAAGAGCAAATTCAAGCAATTACTAATTAGAGAAGTGACGAAAGGCAGAAACAAAGGAAAAGCAGTCAAGAGACCAAAGAGTTCAGGGATAAAACAGAATCCTAGCTTCTTTTTCAGGGATATACAGGACAATCGGACACAAGTCTTTGGGTTGTTCTACAGGAACTAGGACCCCCGCCCAGGTGAAGGGCAGTGACTACGCGCTGACCACAAGCACGCAGACCCCAGACTGGCTGGAACTAGGAGGCTGATGATTAAGACTTCGGAACCGCCACCCCGCTACCTTACCACCATCAACGGGAGCAAAGTCATGCTCCTTGCGACCCTCACCCCAAGTGCTGCATTTAAAACCTTACACCCGGGAGTTCCCTTCATGGCTCAGCAGTAATGAACCCGACTAGGTCCATGAGGATGTGGGTTCTATCCCTGGCCTCCCTCAGTGGGCTGGGGATCCGGCGTTGCTGTGAGCTGTGGTGTAGAGTGCAAACAAGGCTCAGATCCCTCGTTGCTGTGGCATAGGCTGGCAGCTGTAGCCCTGATCCAACCCCTACCCTGAGAACGTCCATATGCCGCAGGTGTGGCCCTAAAGAGCCAACCCCCCCCCCAAAAAAAACCTTATTACACCCTGCCAGCCAGCCAGGAAGACGGATCTGAGAGAAGCCTATATCTCCCATCTTCTCCATCTGTGCTCTCCCTATCAATAAACCTCTCTCTGCTCCAAACTCAGACATCAACTTGGGTTTGACAGCAATGGCAGCATGCAGAATGGACTAGAGGGGGACAAAACTGGAGTCTGGGAAATGAGCTAGTAGGCTGCTGAGCAATCCAAGCGGAGATCACTAAAAGACACCCAGGTTTCTGGCCTGGATACCTGGGTAGAGAGTGGTATCAAATCACCTGAGATAAAAACAAATAACAAAAAAAACCCACAACTAGGAGCAGGTTTGGGAGTGGGATTTGTTAAAGAGAAAAACCACAGGCCCACTTTTGCTAAAGCACAGGATACCAAACCTGGGTTTAACACCTAACCGAAGCGTAGTTTCCACCTTCATCAGAAAAGTAATCTTAACCAAACAGTTTGGAATTGTCTGGTCAGCACAATGAGGTCATCAGTCGCAGGGGCCTCCCCATCCCCCAGGCAAGAAGAGGTTCTCCTACCCAATTCCCTCCCCCCAAAAAGATGACGGCCTGGCCTAAAACAATCCTTTCTTTTCTTTGCTAATAGCTCCCTTGCCCCACCCCTTCTTCCTATAAAAACATTTCATTTGATACAAATCCTCAGAGGGCCTTTCCAGTTGCTAAGGGGAAAGCTGCCCAATTCATAAATTGCCTAAAAATGCCAATTAGACCTTCAAATTTACTTGGTTAAATTTTGTTTTATAACAGGTTGCTATAAAGGGACAAGTGGGTACTAGAAAATTCTGAAGTTCTATACTCTGTCCCTTACATACAGTCTGCAATTATTCATCTACATAGAACGTTTTCTAAGGAATCATATGTTTGCAGTTACATCACTGATAAATTATACAGTGATTTTAGGCAGAAAAAAAAGTAAATCTGTTATTCCAGCATTTTTAAAATCAGCATTAGTGGTATCAAGAAACTGATACTTTGTTCCTTCTCTATGTTGGACCTTCAGGCCTGCAGCAAACCAGCTTTTGGATATAGATATGGAGTTGCCTGTAGAATTGATAAAGCTTCCACTTCACCCTTCTCTCGTACCTCAACTGTCTTCTCTCCAGGATAAGCTTTTATGGCCAATGACTTCGGTACAACGATATAAAGGATACCCTTACTTCATTCATCAAGCCCAGGGTCAAGTTTTTAAGATAAAACTGATTTTTTTTCTTGTCTTTTTAGGGCTGCACCTGTGGCATATGGTTAGCAGTGGAACTGGAGCCATAGCTCCCAGCTACCACAGCAACGCCAGATCCCAGCCGCATCCATGACCTACACTGCAGCTTGGGGCAATGCCAGATCCTTAACCCACTAAGCAGAGGCCAGGGAATCTAACCTGCATCCTCGTGGATACTAGTCAGGTTCTTAACCCAGTGAGCCGCAGTGGGAGCTCCAAAACAAAACTGATTTTTTTTGTCTTTTCAGGGCTGCACCCGCGGCATATGTAGGTTCCCAGGCTAGGGGTCCAATCGGAGCTGTAGCCCCCAGCGAACGCCACAGCAACACTGGATCCAAGCCGCGCCTGCGATCTACACCACAGCCAGCAATGCCGGATCCTTACCCCACTGAGCGATGCCAGGGAACAAACCCGCAACCTCATCGTTCCTAATCAGATTCGTTAACCACTGAGCCACGACAGGAACTCCTAAAACTGATTTTTAAATAATGAAGTGTTGTATGAGAAGAGTGGGAACATTTGTGAACTTTTCACTTTATTTCTCTTATTTTTGCAATAAATTGCATCTTCCTGGAATACCACTCGCAAGTGTCATGCAGAATCCCTATAGCACTCTGCTTACTTTCCGTGCCTCTGCTGCACAGAGCACAAATAGTCCCCCCAAACTGCTGTCAGAAGTGGAAAAGATAAAGCCCCAGCTGCTGTCGAGTGTTTACTCTGCTTGTGCAGAAGACATCTGAGACCTGTCTGCTCTTCAACACTCCCCAAAATATGCAGGACAAGGGAGAGACCTGGCCAGGTCATTCTGCAATACGACCCTGAGGCGTGGGTGACTTCCTCCTTGCGACTAAGGAAGGGGTGAGAAAAGGAGAACAGTGCTACCAGCTAGGCAGTGGACCCCAGAGCCTAGGAACTAAAAGCTTATTTTATGGGTTTATACCAGTTAGGGAGGATGGAGGATGAGCTGCCTCAAATAATTCCTTATCAAGAGCCTGTCACCTGGACTGAGACTAATTCTGGGCCAAGACTCTCCAACAAAAGCAGTCACATGGAAATATGAGCCAAACTGAAAGTGAGCACAGCCCAAGGGATCCTCTTGAAGAACCCTGAATTGACCCATAAGGCTCTGCAGCTGAAATGGATGCAAATTCAGGTTAAGCAATGAGATTACTTCCACAATTTCTAGCCCTGCTGCCTAGTCCTAGATTAAACCTTGTCTCCTATACGCAGCCTTCTAATCAAACAGATAAGTTTAATTTTGGACATGTTACATCTGAAGTACCTGTGAACACTGAGGTGGAATGACCAGGCGGGCAGTCGGAGCTTCGGAGAACAAGTCTAAGCCAGAGATACATATTCAGTAGTTACTGAAACAGTCAAATGGTAAGTGAAACCATGGAGGCATATGAGACTTGTCAGAGCCAACAACCCTTACTAAAAGGGGAACAAAAAAAGGAGTGGTGTGGGGAGGAAGACAGCCCTTTCCTTGGTTCATCTTAGGGATATATGAAAAAGCGCTTCATTTCACTTCCCCACCTCAGTGAGCTTTTCCCCATCCCTCCCTCCCTAACAATCTTTTTCTCCCCTCAAATTGTACTTCCAACTGAAACCACCATCTGTCACAAATACAAAATGGTGAAGGATCCAAAATTCAACCACACTTGGCCTTGAAGGACACAGATACTTAATGTTCTGGAAAACCCCATGAAAGCCAAATGGAATTCTCCAGTTTCCCCAGCAGGGCTGTCTGCTTAACTCTTGTCTTCATTCTATTCCAGAAATACAGTTTATCTCTTTGACTAGTGCAGAGTTACATTAAATTTCTCTTAAAGCAGTTAGGGTGGGTAAGTGTTTCAGTTTCAAAGGACTGCAGCCAGTAAGCAAAATTAACATCAAAAGAGGAAGTCAGATGTCAAAATGTTGAGAAAAATGATACCATCAATAATGAGGAACAAGCACTGCAATGGGAAGACTCCCCACACCAAGAATCTCAAGGTACATTTCAAAATATATATTTCAGATACAAACTTTCATCCCTCATCTGTGACCTATATTTTTTCCTTCCACCCACTACATCCTCTTATTAAGAGTAACACAAAGAGAAAACTCTTTTGAAATCAAAGTGAGACTTATATACCCCAGCTGCAACTTCAAGATATCATCATGAGTAAGCTCACATGACTCATAACTTTCCTAAATTATGCAATTCATAACAGTTCAGTTGAAATCATCTTGATGACTTACGGCATACTCCAAAAGCCGGGACTATTACACATTTCTGTCCTTCAGAAAATGTTGTCAAATCCCTAATCAATATTTAGTACTGCGTTTATGCTAACACTCATAGGATAAGTAGGCTAATAAACAATAAACCATGCTCTTTAACTCTGAAATTATTCATTAGACCAATTCAATCTAAATGGTAAGGTTAAGTTAAGCAACAAGTTACATCCAGAGCTATCAAACACACAAAAAAGGCACTCTTCAGGAGTTCCCTTCGTGGCTCAGCGGAAATGAATCCGACTAGGAACCATGAAGTTGCGGGTTTGATCCCTGGCATCGGTAAGTGGGTTAAGGATCCGTAGTTGCTGTGAGCTGTGGTGTAGGTTGCAGACGCGGCTCGGATCCCGCATTGCTGTGGTTCTGGTGTAGGCCGGCAGCTACAGCTCCTATTGGACCCCCTAGCCTGGGAACCTCCACGCGCCGCAGGTGCGGCCCTAAAATGACAAAAAGACAAAAAAAAAGGCACTCTTCAAAAGAAAAAATACCCACAAGGCATACATACCTGACAATTCACTATACCTTTCTAAGACACATCTTTCCTCTCTTTATTTAAAGAACTAGACACAGTCTCCAAGGTTCATTTCAATTCTAACAGCTGCTAAGTGCCTCTATCAAGAGTGTCCTTATTTTCCTTATTTTGAGTCTGGGCTCAAGTCTCATCACCTCCTACCCTGGTAGGTTCAACACCCCTTGATGATAACATGTTAACTCCCATAATGTGTTCTATCACTCGCCTTCATACTGTTCTGGAATTGCCTGTTTAGCTCTCTCTATCCCACCATGCCAAAAGGTGTTTGTTTTTTTGTGGCCACACCCAAAGCATGTGGAACTTCCTGGGCTAGAAGTCAAACCTGCACTGCAGCTGTGGCCTGTGCCACAGCTGCGGTAACACCGGATCCTTAACCAGTTGTGCCACAAGAGAACTTTCTCAAAAGCTTTTTGAGCATGGACATGGTCTGATCTATTTCCAATAATACTTGCATACTGTACGTGTTCTTCAAACATCTAGGCTATGCATTTTTCTGGCACTGGTGGTCTGCACTTCACAAATAAAAACACATGATCAAAATGGAAAAATCCCCGATGATCTGTGAATGTGGCTGAGAACTGATCTAGAAAGTAAGGTTTTCTATTCTGTGATTCCTAGGCTTCATGCTACTTATTTCTCCACTTGTGAACGAGAGAATAAAAGTGAAACAGCTGTGTTAGAATGGTAAAAATATAACTTTAAACTTTAATATCTCAAGATACATTTTTTCTTTTTCTTTTTTTTTGCTTTTTAGGGCCACACTAGCGGCATATGGTTCCCAGGCCAGGGTTTGAATTGGAGCTGTACCGCCGGCCTACACCACAGCCACAGGCACGCGGGGTCCAAACCTCATCATGGCAACGCCAGATCCGTAACCCACTGAGTGAAGCCAGGGATCACACCTGCGTCCTCATGGATCCTAGTCAGATTCGTTTCCGCTGCACCATGACAGGAACTCCGTGTTCGTTCTTTTTATCAACATTTATCCTTATCACGTGGATCTTACCCTATTCCTCCATCCTGACCACCCCTAACTCACCATTTTCTTTCAACTTATATTAACTTATCACATCTCAGCACTTCTTACCAGATTCTCCCCAGCCTGTCATTAAACTAATCATCTGTAATTCATTTCAGTTTAAGGTGACAAATCAGTTGTTCAGGTGAGAGCGCAGCATCATTAACACCCTCAGTCAATTACAAGTTTTATCCATTAACCAAGAAAAAGGAATTGCCAGGTAAAATAATGCAAGCTTTATTAGCCATAAAGAAAACCCACACAGTGTCTCAATCTGCCCAACACTCTTCACAGAATCACGGTGGGGTCTGGGGACCAAAACAACCATGAAAAATCAGAGGCTCTAACTTCTCACACTGGGAGAATATACTGGTTCATTCTTTATTACTAATTAATCAATCTCTCATGTGCCAACTTTTTTTTTTTAACTGGACCCTAACAGTCACTACAAGTTTACACAAATTAACTGCCAGCAATTTATACATCTCAATGTTAGTCCATCCTTAATCCAAGCTCTTTAGAAAATCTAAATCACCCTCTACTTTCTAGGCTCAATCAAATTGGTGATCCCTGATAATTTTTGTTTAAAATGAAAAGGCGGCCATTCACAGTAGCGGCATTACCAGTTGGCCTGGTGAATTTAAGCGCCCCCACCCCAGCTCCTCCAAAAAGCTACAATTTAAATAACTAAATACACGCTGATGGTGTTCGCAAACGAAACTCTGATCTCTCCAGTCACCTCCTTCCTACAGCAGAAAATCGAGTTCGCTACTTAGCGAGGAAGAGCTGGAGAGCTTTGGAGCTTCCTCTCCTCCTCCAGAATCCTGCCTTTGGTAGGAACACAATATAGATTTGTTCCTTGGTAGGCCAGGGATCTGGACCACATCTCCTTCTCCAAACACGAGCTACCACCACTCCCCGCCTCACCTCTTCCCAGAACACACTCCCAAACACGGACTCGGGGGGCAGACCCCTGCCAGGACCTTAGTCACTATCGGAGCCCCTTCCAGGATCCCTCTCCCATTCAGAGACCAGCCCATCTCCATTCTCTCCCTAAACTCCCGAGAGCCACACCCCCTTCCCACGCTGAAAACTTAGGGACGCGCACAGCGGTCCACACCCCGCCCCCAAACACCTGATAGATCCCGCTTCCCTGCTCTTTCTTGAAAGCTGCGCGCTCCAAGGTGCCGGCCCAAGCCAACTCCTAGGGTCTTTACCGAGTCGCTGAAGGGAGCCGAAGCCCGGCTCGTCCGGAGGTCGCGGCGCCAGCACGATAGGAACCAAGCTGGTCAGGAAGAGCGCACACTGCCTCATGTTCCCGGCCCGGCAACCGGCTCCGCCTCTCTGAGCAGCCCTCGCCTGACTGGGGCTCAGGACGCTGCTCACATTGGGGAGCCAGGGGATCCGCCTGGCCTGTCCCCTCAAGCCTCTTACTCCTCCCGCGCCGCCTACCGGAAGACTCTAGAGCCCGACTCTAGGCCCCCGGAAGTGCAGGCAGCGCTCGTAGAGCCTGGCTCAGCCCGCTTCCGCCCGCCGCCAACGCCCGCACCGCCCACCGCCGGAAGCCGGGCGCCGCGCGGCATGCCGGGAGGGCCTCGCTCGCCCCGCCCCGCGCAGGCGCGCCGCCATCTTGCCGCGCCTCTTCCCGCCCTCTTCATCGCTGATAGGGCTCAGCTGGTCTCTTCTCGTGAGCTCCCCGCGGCGTCCTGATTCGACCCCTTCGAGCCTCGCCTCTGTCCCCGGGTGACCGCCGCAAGGGAGCCGGGAGATCGCGAGTAGGCCTTCAGAGGTGCGTCCGGCCGCCTCCCTCGTCTCGTCCCACCCACATCTGGTTAGGATCCCTGTTACCCTTTTTACTAAACGAGGTGTTGAAACCGCCTGGAGCCCAGAGCGGACGAGGGGGAGCCTGACCCGGCAAGCTCCTGGTAATGACCCAACGACGAAGTGCCCGAGATGAAGGGCGGGCTCCTGGGAGCTGGAGGCCCCTCGTCCACGCTCCACTTTCTGCCAGACCGGCAGCCCAGATGCAGGTGGGGTGCAACTTGGTTTTCGGCGCCCCGCGCCGGACCCCCCCGCCCCCGGGGCGGCTTAGGCCTCCCTCTGTGCTTGTAACGAAAAAGGCTTTGCAGAAGTAAACAGGCACTTCCTTAATGCGCATTTTCCCGTTGGCCCTGCTGTATGTAGAGTCTGCAAGTATTTCAGGAACTATTATCTTAGACCTAACTTCTTTTCTACCCGTACTGGTTCCTGAATCGTCCAGCCAATTTCTTGAAATTCAATACTGTGTTTGGACACTTCAGATTGGAAATTTGCCAAGGCAGTTTTTTGGGGGTTTTTTTGCTTTTTAGGGCCGCACTAGCGGCATATGGACGTTCCCAGGCTAAGGGTCAAATCGGAGCCACAGCCGCCGGCCTGGCCACAGCAGCGCAGGAGCCGAGCCGCGTCTGTGACCTACACCACAGCTCACAGCAAGGCGGGATCCTTAACCCACTGAGCGAGACCAGAGATCTAAGGGCAACCTCATGGTTCCTAGTCAGATTCTTTCCGCTGCGCCACAGGGGGAACTCATCCAGACAGTTTGTGTTTTGCTTTGCAATCCTTGCATAATTTTAGCACTGGTTTAGTGGAATGTTTATGGTACTGAATAAAACATTCTAATAAGGTGAAAGGGAGTTGCTATTCTGGTTCAACTAAAGTTTATACAAGTAGAACATAACAGCTTTCCACTTGAGAGTGAATGGGGACAGCCTTTTCCCCATTACGAAACAGTAAATAGTTAGGAGTAGATTATTGGTCCTGCCTGGTGAAGTTTCACTACTACTAATAAAATACTCAAACTGTGGTTTAAACTTAGCTTCGTTGTGGTATGCCTGGTAAAATCTCAACATCTTATCCAACAATTATTATTCATGATTAAGTGCATTTTTTGGCTTAACTGAATCTGGTCCGTTCATCTGAGGTATAAAATGCCTTCATTAAACATATTCATTAATGACATACCTCATCAAAAAGCAAAGATTCATCTCTGCAAGTTTTTTAATATGCCACATAAAAATCTGTAAAATTAAAACCGTTAGGTTTAAATTTACCCTACGGAATATAAATACCTGATAGATTTGATAGCCACTGGGATAGCCAGCCTCCCCGATGACCCCAGTAATCCCTGCTTCCTGATACACACCCTGTGGTCCCCTGCCACACTGGACCAAGGTTGGTCTGTGGAGCCAGTAGCACGCGGCAGAGGTAATGGTATTTCATATCCAAGGTTAGGTTGTAAGAAACTCTGTGTCTTCCATCCCAGGCATTCTGTTGCTTGCTTGCTCTCTTGGATCAAACACTGGGTGAAGCCAGTTATCATGAGAACATTCAAAAATCCTGCAGAGGAGTTCCCACCGTGGCTCAGCAGAAATGAATCTGATTAGCATCCATGAGGACACAAGTTCAATCCCCAGCCTCTTTCAGTGAATTAAGGATCTGGCATTGCTCTGGCTGTGCTGTAAGCCAGTGTCTACAGCTCCGATTCAACCCCTGGCCTGGGAAGCTCCATATGCAGCAGGGGCAGCCCTAAAAAGCAAAAAAAAAAAAAAAAGAGAGAGAGAGAGAGAGGATCCAGGAAGCCTGCGGAGAGGTCCATAGGAATAGAGTTCTCAGCAAGTAACAGACCTGCCAAAGGTCATATATGTGGGCTTGGATGTGAATCCTCCAGGTCTAGGCAGCCTTAATGAGTGCAGACATCCAACCCAGCAGCTTGACTGCAGCCTCATGAGAAACCCTGAGCCAGAACCTCCCATACAGGGCATTCCCTGATGTATGACCCTCAGAAACTGGGAAATAATAAATACTTGTTTCAAGCTCCTAAATTGCAGGTAATTTGTTACACAGCCACTATTGCCCATCTGAAAAATGCATAAACAAGTTGACTGGATCCTAGGCTCCTCCCCTTAACACTGAAGTGGTTCTTTTAAGATTTAGTAAATTTAGGAGTTCCCATTATGGCTCAGCAGAAAGGAATCCAACTAGTAACCATGAGGTTTTGGGTTCGGTCCCTGACCTCACTCAGTGGGTTAAGGATCTGGCATTGCCATGAGCTGTGGTGTAGGTCGCAGACATGGCTTGGATCCCGCGTTGCTGTGGCTCTGGTGTAGGCCGGCAGCTGTAGCTCTGATTCGACCCCTAGCCTGGGAACCTCCATGTGCCTCAGGTGTGGCCCTAAAAAGCAAAAACAAAAAAGATTTAGTCAAGTTAAAACACCTGTGACCACAGTATAGTTCTGAAGGTAACAGATCCACACAAGCACAGTAAGGCCATTGCATCTAAATTATCAGAGAAATGGCTCCTTGGTTTTGGCTAATTTGGGTTTTTCTTCCTTTAGTCACCCTAGTTCGGTTTCTCTTAGCCACTATTTGTCCTACGCCAATCCCACCAAGACTTATAGAGTCTTCATCACTCTAAGATATTAATTATTCCTACATCTGTATGCTTTTTGGCCAGTGAGCAAATCAGTGTGATGTTAGCACTTCAAAAAGTATGAGTCGGAGTTCCTATTGTAGCCCAGTGGAAACAATCCGACAAGGAGCCTTGAGGTTGCATGTTCGATCCCTGGCCTTGCTACATGGGTTAAGGATCCGGCGTTGCTGTGAGCTGTGGTGTGGGTCGCAGGTGCAGCTCGGATCTGGCGTTGCTGTGGCTGTGGTGTAGGCCGGCAGCTGTAGCTCCGCTTCAACCCTTAGCCTGGGAACTTCCATACGCCTCGGGTGAGGCCCTAAAAAGCAAAAAAAAAAAAAAAGTAGGAGTCAATCCACAAATTCCCAAATGACCACACATCCCTCTTACTACCATGTGACCATCTCCAGAGGACTCCAGTTCCCAGGATTTTAGTTCAGAAATTTTAATGTATTTTAGACCCTTTTAGAAAGAAAAGTGAAAAATATACATAGAGCAAAGCAGACATTTGAGGATCCTTACCGATAAACAAACGATTATTTGGGAATTTTTCAATAGGCAAAAAAAAATAATAACCAGCCCTCTTGAAACTGGAATAGTATTTCCCCTGAAGTTCAAAAAGAGAAGGAAACCAGCCATTTCATTGAAAATATTACTTTAAGGAGCTCCCGTCGTGGCGCAGTGGATAACAAGTCCGACAGGATCCGGCGTTGCCGTGAGCTGTGGTGCAGGTCACAGAGGTGGCGCGGATCCCGTTTGGCTGTGTCTGTGGTCTAGGCCCGCGGCTACAGGTCCAATTAGACCCCTAGCCTGGGAACCTCCATATGCCGCAGGTGTAGCCCTAGAAAAGGCAAAAAGGCAAAAAGAAAAATAAAAAAAAAGAAAAAGGCAAAAAGACCAAAAAAAAAGAAAATATTATTTCAAAAAGATTCATTTCTAAGATTTGAATAACAATCTCTATCACCCATACACACACTTTTTTTTTTAGGGCCACACCTGCAGCATATGGAGGTTCCCAGGCTAAGGATCCAATCAGAGCTACATCTACCAGCCTACACCACAGCCACAGCCACGCCAGATCCGAGCCACATCTACCAGCCTACACCACAGTTCACAGCGATGCCAGATCGTTAACCCCCGAGCGAGGCCAGGGATTGAACCGAAACCTCATGGATCCTAGTTGGATTTGTTTCCACTGCGCCACCACGGGAACACCCCACACACACTTTTTTAGGCCTCTCTACCAGGTATCCTTGTCTTTATCACAGAATTATCATCTGCAGCAGCTAATCTGGCCGTTTTGAGCGGAAGAGGCAGACTTCCTGCACATCATATGCCAGACAAAACACGGAGTTGAACTGTGTTGGTTCTTTTCCTTCTTAAATCCCTCTCTCCCTTGAGATCTCAGAATAATTGAACCACGTGAATAACTGAACACAGAGAACAGATTGGATAAAGAGAGAAAATGGAAACTTGTGCCAGTTTGAAATTATCTCAGGGCTGAAGTGACCAAAAATCATTCCTCTTGGGTTGACAGGCCCCAGAGAGGAGGCAATTGCCAATTACCCTCCAGTTCTACAGTGGCCAGAGGCCTTAATTGAAAACCTGTTCTATTTAGTCCTCTTTAGGAAAACAGAACTCAGTCGTTCAACGTTTAAAATCTGGTACTTGGAGTTCCCATCGTGGCTCAGTGGTTAATGAACCCAACTGGCATCCATGAGGATGTGGGATCAACCCCTGGCCTTGCTCAGTGGGTTAAGGATCCAGTGTTGCTGTGAGTTGTGGTGTAGGTTGCAGATGTGGCTCAGATCCTGAGAGGCTATGGCTGTGGTGTAGGCTGTCAGCTGCAGCTCCAATTAGACCCCTAGCCTGGGAACCTCCATATGCCACATGTGCAGCCCTAAAAAGACAAATAAATAGGAGTTCCTGTCGTGGCTCAGTGGTTAACGAATCCGACTAGGAACCGTGAGGTTGCGGGTTCAATCCCTGGCCTCGCTCAGTGGGTTGAGGATCCGGCATTGCCGTGAGCTGTGGTGTAGGTTGCAGACGCAGCTTGGATCCCGCGTTGCTGTGGCTGTGGCGAAGGCCGGCAGCTACAGCTCCTGTTAGACCCCTAGCCTGGGAACCTCCATATACCATGAGTGAGGTCCTAGGAAAAAGGCAAAGAGACAAAAAAAAAAGACAAATGAATAAATGAAATAAAATCTGGTACTTCTACTAGTATTTTAAGAATAGTAGGAGTTCCTGCCGTGGTGCAGCAGAAACGAATCCGACTAGGAACCATGAGGTTGCGGATTCGATCCCTGGCCTCGCTCAGTGGGTTAAGGATCCGGCATTTACGTGAGCTGTGGTGTAGATTCCAGTCTCGGCTCAGATCCCGCGTTGCTGTGGCTGTGGCGTAGGTCACTTGCTATAGCGCTGATTTGACCCCTAGCCTGGGAACCTCCATGTGCCTGGATGCGGCCCTAAAAAGACAAAAAAGGTAACTATGGGAGTTGTCTAGTGGGCTAGTAGTTAAGTATCCATTGTTGTCACTGCTATGGCACCAGTTCGATCCCTGGCCCAGGAACTTCTGCATGCTGTGGGCACAGCCAAAAAAAAAAGTGCTTACTATGGATATGTTTGGGTTTTTTTGAATCTATATATTTTTATTATTAAAAGTTATAAAGTTAAATTAGATTTATCTTTCTTTTCAATTACTAAACACATTTTTTAATTAAAGCATTGTTGATTTACAATGTTTGTTAATTTGGATGTATTAACTAGCTTTATTATGATAATTGCCTCTCAGTGAAGTTATATAAAATCGTCACGTTGTGTACCTTAGATATACACGATTTTTATCAATAGCTCAATAAAGCTGGAAAAAAATAATATGGAAGACTCACATCATAGCCTTGGCCTCAAAGGACTTACATGCTAAAAGATGAAAGGCACAGAGAAACACAAAATCACAGTGTCACACTGGTCTGAGAAAAAATTGATGTCATGTATTTCTTACATTAACTTTTCAAAAAATTTTAATTTTGGAATAATTTTAGCTGTAAAAAGTTTCCCTTTTTTTTTTTTTTTAGGGCCACACCCGTGGCATATGGAGGTTCGCAGACTAGGGATTGAATTGGAGCTGTAGCTGCTGGCCTACACCACAGCCACAGCCACATGGGATCCAAGCTGCATATGTGACCTACACCACAGCTCACGGCAAAGCTGAATCCTTAACCCACTGAGCGAGATGAGGGATCGAACCCACAACCTCGTGGTTACTAGTCGGGTTTGTTAACCACTGAGCCACGACGGGAACTCCAAGAAAAGTTTCAAGATAGTACAGAGAGTTCTCATATGCTTGTCCCCCAGTGTCTCCTAAAGTTAATCTCTTATATAGTCAAGGTATACTTGTCAAACTAAAAAATTAACATCAGATTTCATAATTTTTAAAAGTATGTACCTTTTAATGGTCTTTTTAAAAATTTATTTATTTATTTATTTTGCTTTGTAGGGCCGCACCTGTGGCATATGGAGGTTCTGCGGCTGGGGGTCGAATCAGAGCTGTAGCCACTGGCCTACACCACCGCCACAGCAATGTGGGCTCTAAGCCATGTCTGCAAGGCCAGAGATTGAACCCACGTTCTCGTGGACGCTAGTCAGGTTCTTAACCTGCCGAGCCAGGATGGAAAGACCAACAGCAGCATTTTATTTTATTTTATTTTTTTGTCTTTTTTTGCCTTTTATGTAGAGCCGCACCCGCGGCATATGGAGGTTCCCAGGCTAGGGGTCTAACAGGAGCTGTAGCTGCCCGCCACAGCCACAGCAACGTGGGATCCGAGCCGGGTCTGCAACCTACACCACAGCTCTCAGCAACGCCGGATCCTTAACCCACTGAGCGAGGCCAGGGATCAAACCCGCAACCGCATGGTTCTTAGTCGGATTCGTTAACCACTGAGCCACAAAGGGAACTCCCAACAGCAGCATTTTAGAACAATTTGTTGGGGCCATTAAATGATGAAAGAAAAAACAGAAAAGCCATACGCTACGCAAATATTTGGTCTTTAAAAGCCATTCTGCCAGAGGGTCGCCAGCAGGAAAGAAAATAAATTTAAACTACGTTTTCTCCTACGCCTCCCTCCCTAATTCTAACTTTTCATATTAAAGCGCCCATGATTTAATCATTGTTCTTCAGGAGTGCCTGTTCTCTCCATAAAGCGTGGAGGCCAAGTGTGGAGGGTAGGGACCCAAGCTCCTCTCCCCCCAGGTTCTTTGTTTCTGTTCCTAGTTGGGGGAAAGCTCTCTTTGTCTGGGCCTGTACACCATTTGGAGAACACCTGTTATTGGACCTGGCGACTGACTCCATGGAAGGAATCTCATTTGATGAATCTGTCCCCAAAAAATAAATTAATGGCTTAACAGTCTTGAATGATTTGTTCTTTGTTTTTTGGCAAATTCTCTCTCTCTCTCTTTTTTTTTTTTTTTTTACTTTATCTGCACCTGAAGCATATGGAGGATCCCAGGCTACGGGCTGAATTGGAGCTGCAGCCACCGGCCTACACCACAGTCACAGCATCATGGAATCCAAGCTGCGTCTGCAACCTACACCACAGCTCACGGCAATGCCAGATTCTTAACCCACTGATTGATCGAGGCCAGGGATTGAACCCACATCCTCAGAGATCCTAGTTGGTTTTGTTAACTGCTGAGCCACAAACGGAACTCCGCAGATTCTAATTGATTTCTGCTTGAGGGTGAACAATCAAATCCACAAGCAACTCCCACATTTTTGACTCAGCCCAGCAATTTAACCACCTTACCCACGTGCCAAAGCTACTGTCAACTACCTGTGTGCCTGGCCTCCTTTGCCCGCCCCCTTCCCCTGCCCTGTTTGCTGGCATAGTCTCGTGTGAATTATAAGATGATCAGGACATCAGATAGCAAAGACTGAAAGAGAGGCAGCAAAGCCATGGGTCGGCAGGCCCTGAAGGGAAAGTGTCAGGATCCTAGCAGAGCGCTTTTGAGGCTTTTGAAATAGCTACCTCATTTTTCAGAGAGACGCTGACTTGGGGCAGGAGGTATGCTGCCCCACCCGCAGTTGGTTCTCAATAAAAGTTGATTAAACAAAAAGGCAAATTTAGGCTTAGAGAGTCCTGGCTGCTTAGGAATGAGCGCATCTTTCTTAAATAAAACCAGATCATTTAGTACAGGAAACCCTACTCAATATTCTGTGATAAACTACATGGGAAAAGAATCTGAAAAAGAATGGATATGTACATATGCATAACTGATTCACTTTGTTGTGCAGCAGCAATTAACACATTATAAATCAACTACATTTCAATAAAACTAAAATGAATGGGAAAAAAAACCCAGATTGTAGGCGTTCCCTTTGTGGCTCAGTGGGTTAAGAACCTGACTCAGTGTCCCTGAGGATATGTATTAGATCCTTGGCCTTGCTCAGTGGGTTAAGGATCTGGCGTTGCTGTGGCTGTGGTGTAGGCTGGCAGCTGCAGCTCTGATTCAAGCTCTAGCCTGGGAACTTCCATATGCTGCAGGTGCGGCCCTAAAGAGACAAAAAACAACCGAGATCGTTTAGCAGAACCCCTAGGCCTTCCTGAAATTCACACAAAACACACACACACGCACACATCAGAGGCTTCCTGGTTTTTCCCCAGTCTCCCACAGAAAGTTAACAGCAGGAATGGTATCCAATCGCAGGATATGTCTCCAATACATGTTTCTGTGCCTAAACCACAGTAACTCAGAAAACTAAGCAAATGAAATACGTTGACACGCTAAATGTCTATGTATTCGTTTTCTCTGTTTTATCTATGAGAAAACTCTTTCATATTTAATTTTTGCCTTTAATCAACAATTTAGAAACCAGAGGGATCGATGAATAAGAACAGAAGGAACTTAAATCTCTATCTTGTAAGGGGAATACTGGGCCTCCAGTTTGACCCCTGTGACCTGTAGGGCCACTAGTCAGCTCACATGGTGCCCCAACAAGTCCCGGGCCTCCCAGCCACTGCTGATACATCCTGGCTTTCTGCCTCAAGCATAGGCCCATCTCCCAACACTCACCTCCCATTAATACCCAACACAGACCTCAAAGCTCACTTCTACCAGCCAGACGGGTCCTTCTTACCTAAGGCATTCAGATCAGTTGTAACTCACCCACTTGGCATCTTCTCCAATCACAAAGTCTGCTTGCTCAGGATTAGAGTATAACTGTATTTTGTTCTTACTTTAACACAAAACCATTATCATAGGCAATGACTGAGAGGGCCGAGGCAGAGTTAACCAGCGCTGCCCCTGCAGGGGCAGGTTCAGCCCCATTGATTTCAGTCGCTGAAAAGAAGACCTCTTGTTCATTAGCTTCAGGTGGGCACAGATCGCAACAGTGAGCTGCTAGATTCAGAATCTTTTTTTCGGAGTTCCTGTCCTGGCACAGCGGAAACGAACCTGACTGGGAACCATGAGGTTGCGGGTTCGATAAATGGTTAAGGATCCGGTGTTTGTCGTGAGCTGTGGTGTAAGTCACAGACGCGGCTCGGATCCCACGTTGCTGCGGCTGTGGTATAGACCGGCGGCTACAGCTCTGATTAGACCCCTGGCCTGGGAACATGCACATGCCAGATGCGGCCATAGAAAAAGCAAAAAGACACACGCACAAAAAAGAATCCTTTTTTCTTTTTACGGCAGCCCCGGCAGCATATGGAAGTTCCCAGGCTAGGGCTTGAGTTGGAACTGCAGCTGCTGGCCTACACCCCAGCCACAGAAATGCCATATCCAGGCCACATCTGTGACTTACGTCACAGCTTGTGGCAATGCAGGATCCCTAACCCACTAAGCGACCCGCTATAAGCGAGGCCAGGGATTGAACCCACATCCTCATAGAGACTATGTCAGATTTTTAACCTGCTGAGCCACAATGGGAACTCCGTTTTTTCCCCTCTTGGCTGTGCTCATGGCACTGGAAGTTCCTGGGCCAGGGACTGATCGGGCTTCAGAGCCATGACAAGGCAGGGTCCTTAAGCTGCTGAGCCACTAGGGAGCTCCCAGATACAGAATCCCTTGGCTTGTTTTTACTCTCCTGCTGTGAAAAATCACCTAATATCTGTAAGAAATTTGTTTAGCACGGAAAGAGGGGAGAAAGAAACGAGCAGGGGATACATGCAAAAGGCGATAATCGGGATTTATTGGAGAATTTGGCTCCCGGGTAAGGTTCCGTGACTCTTGGGCATGGAGTCAGGGAAGTCGCGCCCAGGTTGGGGAGCGCGGGGGGTTTTAAGCCTAGTTGGTTCTGGGTCTGGATCCGGGTAGTACCTTTGCCAAATTAGGCAAGGGACCACCGTGTCCCTAGGTGATTGGTCGGGGATAGGCGTTTGGGGGCTTTCCGGGTAGGTGTGGCTTCAATCGTCCGTTGGCGCGGGTGGGGCTGGCGGCCTATCTTCCCGCACAGGCTTGTCAGTTCCTCATGGGGTCTGTTTGATATGAGGGGTCTCTTTACCATTTGGGGGCCACTTCCTGTCTCCACCGGCCTAACAATCTCTACTTTGGTCTTACTTGGCTCAAGCTTCCTTAAAGCTGTGGTTTTCTAAGTACCAAGTCCTGCCCCTCAGCATCACCTGGGAACTTGTTAGGAATACACTTACCTATGGGCCCTACCGCAGACCTACAGAATCAAACTGTTTTACAAACCCTTCGGGTGATCAAGATGCATCCTAGAGTTTGATAATTATGGACTTGCGGCACTGTCGATCACTTACCAGGGTTAACTTTTGAAAAACCAAGGTGCTTGTCCTCTGGCCTTTGATTTCCTTCTTTACTTATTTCACCAAAATGACCTTTCCCCACTCTGTGCCATCAGAGAATGCTAATTAGAAGCAATACCATTGCTTAATAATTTTCTTTTTTTTTAACTTTGCATTCCCAAGTTACACTGTCATTTTATTTTCGTGTCTATGTCCTTGAAAATCTAGGGCAATAGGTCTCCTCCAAGTGTGGTCGGTTTTCTTTTCCATGAGACTGGCTTCACTTAATTCAAACTTTCTGATTCTGAAATTAGGCTGAGTATTCCACATTATCATTTACACTTGGAAATACTTTCACACATTGGCTCACAGGCAAGGCAGGTGTCTCCCTTTCATAGGAAAGAAAAGTGAAGCAGAGAGATCAGGCCTACAATTAAAAGGGGTCCAAGCTGCAGGTTCTAGGAACCAGCACAGTCCTTGGTTCCTATCAGGTACTCACCATATGTAACGAGTGACCGAGTGAATGGGAGCTGGATCTCTTTCCACGAGGGCATGTCTCCCACGTTTCGCAGTTGTGGGACTAGACGAGAATCTTGTCCCACTTATGTTCTAGCTCCAAAGCAGTGGTGTTGCCAGCAGTCTCAGGACATAAGTCTTCAGAAATCTTTCCAGTGACCCCTCCAAGGTTCTAAGGTCCAGAATGACTCTGAACACTGCCTGTGCAGGAGGAGGGCTGCAGCAGACGGCCTTTATGCCTAAAGACCCATGGGTCTAGGATGGAAAGAGTGCTCGGTACTCATTCCAGTCAAGCAGAAAAAACCTGGTAACATCAGCAGAAAGTGAGACACAAGGAGTCTGTCTTTCAGGGGCCCTAGTTATTCAAACCAGATGGTGTGGAGTGGGGTTTATAAGATAAGAGGCAGGGATTTTTTTCAATAAATGACAACTTCTACTATGTACAAACACACACACGCACGCACGCACATGCACGCCCTCAGAAATGAGGT
The DNA here is from genome assembly GCA_004024745.2 of Catagonus wagneri. Taxonomy (NCBI): domain Eukaryota; kingdom Metazoa; phylum Chordata; class Mammalia; order Artiodactyla; family Tayassuidae; genus Catagonus; species Catagonus wagneri. Next base: position 4,947,208 of record PVHT021183517.1, read on the forward strand.
TGACCTGAGCCTCATTCAAGTGGGTTTAGCTCCCCTTCAGTTCTGTAGTGAAAAGAAAACCAGGCTGCACTCTTTAAGTTAAATTTTAATTGCCCTTAGACAAAATCTTTGTTTTCAACAGTGTCACCTGCTATGGCAGAAAAAAAAAATGGCTTTTGTATATATAAGCAAACTTCTACTTTTAACACGCACACCAGGGCATTTCTCCATAGCCTAGGCGGCAGTGGGAGCCTAATCCAGGAGCACAAATCATGACCGAGGGCAAAGCGAAAGCCTGAGACAGAACTAAGCAGCTTGCCACAGCCCAGCGTCCCGAATGAACGAGTTTATAATTCCATTAGTCTAAGGTAGCAAAGAAATTCCAAGATCTTTAGTTCATATTGCAGTAATTAAACAACTTTTGATAAACAGTTGGGTAAGAACCTCAAATACTCCTCAAAAAGCTGTATTGCAGATCAAATTAAAGCATTTAGGAGCCTAGGGTCCTAAGGCCTATTGTACTGATTTTTACATGGGACTCAACCCAGCTTAAACCCACTTAGTACCTGATAGCTCATGAAAGCCCTTAATAAGCCTCTTTGTTGGCTGAGCAAATCCTAACTCTGCCATGCTTCTGGGGTTCAAGTACTTCGTTGATGGTTTTAGGTCAAGGCTATGATTGCAGAAACCGTGTCTGAGGACAAAGAAAAGATAAAAGAATTACTCTTTACATAATCTTTCAAGCCAGTGGAATAACATTACCATTCTCCAAAGAGGGAATCTCCTTTTTTTTTAAGGGCATTAAGGGCCCGGTGCTCAGCACATTCTCCTGTAGAAAGTGCTGCCGTTATCACATTACTGCCATGCTGGAAGTGGAAGGGCCCAGCGATGTCACTATTTCAAGAACTCTGATAACACTCGCGACAGTAAAATTATGGACAACTTGCAGTCTGAGGACATGAGTTGTAAAGAAACCTTGAAGACATCACAACCCATCGTTCACATAAACTGAAAATGATTTCACAAACTCTTACCCTTATTAACATACCATAGGAGTTCCGTTGTGACTAGAGGGTTAAGGACCTAGTATCCATGAAGACGAGTTCGATCCCTGGCCTCACTCAGTGGCTTAAGGGTCAGGCGTTGTCGTGAGTTGTGGTGTAGGTCGCAGATGCGACTCAGATCTGGCGTTGCTGTGGCTGTGGTGTAGGCCGGAAGCTACAGCTCCGAATGGACCCCTAGCCCGGGAACCTCCATATGCCGAGGGTGCAGGCCTCAAAAGACAACAACAAAAAAGTGCTTTATGAAACTGAGTTGACCTTGTGGAGATGCTTAAAAACAGAACCTGGGAAGCTGAGTAAGGCCCTAATAGGCAGGCCTAAGGTCACTTCACTCAGGTTACGTGCAGTTACAGGTGGGATACTCAGGCCAGAATCCTGACTGATGGTCTTACCGCTAAATTGAAGCACTGAGTATACAGTCAACACTGATTATACAAGGGCCTTCAGTGTGAAACATATTATACAGTCAACACTGATTATACAAGGGCCTTCAGTGTGAAACATAGTATACAGTCAACACTGATTATACAAGGGCCTTCAGTGTGAAACATATTATACAGTCAACACTGATTATACAAGGGCCTTCAGTGTGAAACATAGTATACAGTCAAC